>VKOC01025389.1:0-27851 GCA_009364415.1 Spea multiplicata
AGCCAGGCAGGTACTGGAACAAAGCAGGTACTGGAACAAAGCAAGGCAGGTACTGGAACAAGACAGGTCCAAACAGGTTGTCCACTGACGTTAATGTCAAGGCCCAGATTGCAGGGCTGGGCAGGCTTATAAAGGCTGGGCTTTACTCCGGCAATGATGCGCAGCTGTACCTGATAATCAGGTTCTGATCACTCCAGAGTGAGGAGGGTGGCCACTAGTGGTAGTAGATTTAATGAACCTGAAGTATAATCCAGCCATGGTTCAGGCAGCAGAGAGTGGACCCTGACACTCCTCTTCCTTGTGCTCCCTTAGCCTGGGACTCACACTTTCCCCGGTTCCCCAGTCATTAGCTGAGACTCAGTGTAGGGGAAAACCAAACGAAGACTGATTTATTTTAGACACACAGAGCTGGATATATCCAGCAAAACACACATTTACATAAAACAAGATATTGGGACATAAACCGCCCCCTTAATCTGCCTCCCAGAGACAACAGGGGCGGTAACGGGATTAACAATACAATAGGTGGGGGAGACTGATTTATACATTAAACTGAAACAATGGAGGCCTCTCCCTGGTGGCAGATCCTGGCTGTCTGCTGGAGATAATCCCCTCAGCCAGTGATGAGAAGATACTGCTGGGGGTAGCCACAGAAGTCTCTACAAACCCAGGGCCCATAGTCAATAGGGAGGAGGCTGGCAGTCAGGCTTCTCCAGTGGCCCCAGTGATGGAGGCTTCCGTCACACTCATAAATGGGCCTCCCTCAGTCTAATAATAACAGACCGCGCACACTTTAACTTTGACAGCTGTTAACACCAATACACGCATCGCTTTTCCTTCTTTTATCTTCTTAGTCTGACTCTATGGGCTAATAATGCATATGTGACCCTTTTCATCGTTACAAGTATGATACATTTTGAGATATCATCTTTGCATTGGATTTCTATTGCCTCATGAATGCTTTGTTTTAGACGGTCTTACTGTACACCTTGTATTGACTGTATTCACTCTGTACCTCCCTGCAGCAATGTGTTACAATCTGTTGTCTTTTACCATAAATCTGTCAATAAACGGAGAATTTACAAAACATATTCAAAAGACAAGCCAGGTTTGTTAGCCAGGACGTATAGTCAAACGAGCCAGGTTCAGGGAAGTCAGTATATAATAATAGCCAGGAGAGAAGTCAGACGAAGCCAGGATACAAAATAACACATTTGGAAGCTGGAACAGACACAAGGGCAAAGATGAGATGGGACTGGCTGTTTAAATAGCCAGAAAGAAATTGCCTGATAGCAGCCCGGAGGTTAACTGGTAATTGTGAGGCAGTATGTTAGACATCAGCTGAGTCAGTAATAACACAGGTAGTAAAGGCTGCTCATTTGAAATCAGCAGAGAATCGTGACATTTGGAAACTGTAATCTCAATCCCATTCTTATCACAATTAATATGCTCAAGAATATGTCTTCTAAATTCCCTAATAAGATGATATATTTACACACTTTGACGGCGTCCACATCTATAACATCCATCGACAGGTCCTAACAAAAACCGTGCCAGTTAACCTGTGAACCAGCATGAGCCTCACGTTGCGTCCTCTCCTCGTTGTGATAGATACAGTTATAGCTCTTTCCAACAATGTTTCTTATTTAAAAAAATATCTTTGTAAAATAGTTTTGCCTGACCACTGTCAAATGTAGCAATGCAGCAAATAGTCTGTAAGCATCATTTTAGTAAAACCTTTGGATAGCTAACCTCTGGACCTAAACATATGCCTTAAAGTATCAGCTTCCCTTTGGAACAACTATGGAGGAGCAATTACATCTCGCTCTAAGGTAAACTTGATAAAGACCTCATTGTGAGGTTGAAACGTCTGCCTGAGTGTGACGGGACCGACCTGTACCCCCACTGGGTACTCCCGCCAAACGTTGCTTCCTCCTGCCGGGACACCAACCAGGAACCCCTTCAGCACCAGGCAGAACCGGCGTTGTAGAAGCCGCATTGGCACTGTGGCTATCCGAAGCTTAGCTACACAGCGTGGCTACAGCCCACCCCAAACATCAGGCAACACTCATGTTGAGGTGAAAGCAGTACTCATTTATTAAAGCCAAATACAGAGCTATATATACACAAGTAAGAAAAGGGGCAAGACAAATATCACATGATCTAATTACCATGGCAGGAAGGAAGTAATTAGACCAAATCCTGCCACACAATATCCGGGGGGAAGGACAGGATGACACGAGACATAAATAATTACATTAACTGGGGACGTAGACGTGGAATGACGATAGACATATAATTGGCTTGAGACAGACAATGGCCAGGACACAGGGATAACAGGAGCTCACAGGATTAACAGCTACCTGTTATGTAATTGATAATTAGGTATGCAGCAGTGACACCTAGTCATACCTACAGGGGGTCTTAAGACGAGGGCTAACTCACACAATAACAGGGGAAACACGTCACACCTATACAATTAACAATGCAAAGACAATCAGCCTTCTTTCTACCACAGGATGTCCAGCAGATGTTACAGTTCTGAGACTCTGAGTGCTAAAACATGGGGTACATCAGCAGATTGAACCCCTGTATCCACACACAGAAGTCTCTACAAGGCCTGGGCCCATAGTCGATAGGGAGGAGGCTGGCTCTCAGGCCTCTCCAGGGGCCCCAGTGATGGAGGGTTCTGTCACAACCATACTATCCAAATATTGCTATCGAGGTAGGATCCCCAGGCTCCTGCTGCTACAGCTTCTTTTGCCCCCCCCCCCACGTTCCTATGAAACATCCTCCTCCTAATCGTTATGGGGGCTTTCCAACCAGTGTTCTGTACAATTTGAACTGTCGCCTCAAATGTACCCTTCTGAAAAGGCCAAGGTAATGGATGTGATCTCATTACTTGCCGGTAAGACATTGGCATGGGCCTCTCCCTTATGGGAGAACTCTCCTCTTGTATATAACAGTGCTGAATTCCGCAAGATGTTTGATGTCCCAGGGAAGGCAGCCACGGCCTCTGTATCATTACTTCATGTTAACCAAGGGTTTCGGTCCATGGCAGAACATGCCATTTAATTTAAAACTACAGTGGCACAAGTGAACTGGTCTAACAAAGCCATTATTGCTGCTTTCTGAATGTCTTAAGGATGAACTTTCTACCAGGGATCTCCCCGGTAGATTTTGAAGAATTCGTGTCTATTGCTCTTAAAATTGATAATCACATTTGGGAGAGACAGTCGCAACGAACCAAAAGATAGGCCTATCTCACATCCACCTCGCACACTGACTACTCCTAGTACCAGTACCATTTCAGAAGAACCTATGCAAATGGGTGCCACTAGACGGTCTGCTGAGGAGAAGAGTAGGAGAAGAATAAAATGACTGTCTGTATTGTGGACAAAAGGGTCATTTTACTAGTGCTTGCCCCAATAAAGCAGGAAACTTCTGCACCTACGGCTAGTAAGGGAGCCTGTCCTGGCTGTTATCCACGGTCAAAGACTGTTTTCTAATTCCTGTATCCTTGGAATGGAATGGCCAGAAAATTTTGTCCCAGGCTATGATCGACTCTGGGGCTGCTGGCTCCTTCATTGATGTGTCCCTGAGGCTGCACGAAGGGCTGGACTGTCGGTATGTTCATAGGGGTTTCTTAATGGGAGTTTTTTGGACGTCCCGGTACGTCCGTAGGGGATTAAGGGGTTAAGCAGGTTTATTCAATAACAAAGTACTGATTGATGAACAGATGGTGTTCACAGGTACTGTAGGCTCAGTATTCTTGGTGAGAGAAAAGCCCTTGCCCTTGGAACCATGAGTATATGTTCTTTACTATATATAGGCGATATATGAATTTAAGGAATCCTATTGGCGCAGTCACAGGATACAATAGCATTCCACAGAAGACCCTCTAATAGCCACATTAGGTCTTTAAGAATATATGTCCCTAGTACTCATGTTGCATTCAAGCCTAAAGTGTATAACAGAAGAAAAGTATAAAAATTAGTAGATTTTTTGTTCTTGGCTGCATTTTCTTAACTTCCTACACTTAATGTATTTGTAAATACGAATTGATACTTCACTACTACATCCTAGGATCCAAATGCCATTGAAGCAGATTTCATTGACGGTCATTCCACGACCTTGATGATGCACCCTTTTGTGGAAGTGCTTTATGAGTAGACGAGATAAGTGATGCCCCTTTGGAAGGATGGCTGGGTGTCCTTCGGACTGAGATATCAATCTTCCTCCCACCCTTAGGATATCATGGTCATCAACAAACAGACATAGTTTATACAACTTCCAATCTGAAAACCTATGTAGGTAATTTAACAGAGACCTTTCCTCCTTTGTCTTGGTCATATGTACCTGTGTCATTTTGAGCTCCAGGTCTCTATCATCAATTTCTCCCACCATAATGTCTTGTTCTTTAGATAGTTCTCATTGCCATAGGAAACTTGGTCCAGTGAACCAGTTTGACTCTACAAGTTGTTTTGCGGTTAGTCCGCAAGGGGCATCGTCAGCTGGTAGAACTTGCTTCACAATAATCTTATGACTCACAGCAATTTCATCTTCATAGCCACTGTCAGAGTTATTATGTCCAATAATGCTCCAACCTAACACAGATCTTTGGGCAAATGGCTGGTCTTCTTTACCGCTGAGAACCTCTTCCGGGCATTAAAGCTTGAGGACAGTTGTAGCCTATTAACAACCCTACTTCACAATCAAGTCCAGTAGACATTTAATTGGCAAGATGTTCTAGATGTGGCCAATTCCTTGCGGTGTCACATGTGGGTATATGTGATCTATTGGCAGGTATGTAGTCCCTGGTATAAGTTGTTGGTAGTTTGATTCTTATTTCAGACTTGATGCCTCTTACTTGTAGCCCATTCAGTTTGTGGCTGGATATAACCTTTGTTTTAGAAGTTATTGTAGAAATTTCGAGTTTGACTAGCTCTCTCTTAATATCAAGTATTTCAGCGGTGTCCTTTAAGATGAAGGTAGTGTCGTTCTGGGTGTCGAGTAAGTACAGTAGGATCTCTTTATTGGGTTTGGCTATTGTTGAGATATATACTGGAATAATTGATGAGGTATGTGTGTTACTTCTTTCTTGAATAACTTGGTTGGAAGTTACTTGCTTAGACTCTTGTATCTGTTCTTTCTGCAGGCCCTTGATTGATTGTTGACTGCACTTGATTGGTTTTAACTCTTGGTTCCTGATCTGCCAATCTTGATGTAGGCATGTTGGGTGACACCATTCACATTTATCACACAAACTTCTAGGGGTGCAGTTTTTGGACTTATGATTATTGTTTTAAGGCAGTCAAAGCATACGTTTTCTGACTGTACAAAGTTAACTCTTTCTTCAACTGGTCTTTCCATAGTCGTACGGCACTTATGAAGAGTGTGGCCATGTCTCTTACAAAAGGCACACAGGATGCTAGTATTCTTCCTAGAACTAGTAGTGAATATTTTGGCACTTGAGTTGAGGTTGCATTGAGAGTTAATCTTGATCGGTTTGCTTAGATCTTTCTTGCTCTGTTAGCTTTATTGCTTGTAGTGAGGTGATGGGGTTGCATGCAATTCTGTCTTCTGGCTAACTGAAACCAGGGAATGCTTTGTGTTCATCTTGGAACTTTGTGACAGCTCTGTTCCAATGTGAACTCAACCACTCTGGTAGTTTGGCTGTTATCCTTTGATTTTCAACGTAGTCAGTTAAACTTTGTAAACCTTGAACACAAGGCATGGCTAATTCAACACTACTCAGAAAATCTACAAATTCACGGAGATCTTTGCTGTCTTTGGTGGCAATCTTTTGTCATGCTTGTATTTTGTCACAATATGACTTTCCAACTATGAATGGATTTCCAAATCAAGTATGTCCCAGGCAGCATGATAAGCTGTTTCTGTTCCAACCGAGAAGTGCCCTTCAATAGCTCTCTTTGCAGGGCCACTTACATGCTTGCGTAAAAAGAAAATCTTTTCTTGGGTTGGCAAGTTCTTGCGGCCAATTAATGTCTGGAAAGACAGCTTCGGGTCATTATACTTCAGAGGATCTCCAAAGAAAACAGCAGGTTCTGGAATTGGAATCCTATTGGCTGTAATTGCTTCAGCGAGTGCTTTCACAAGGTCATTAGAAGCGTCATGAGAGGTAGTAAATATAGCTGATTGAGAAATAGGATCTTGAGTGAATTTAACATTTTGAGGGGGATAAAGGAGTTGGTTCAAAGGAGCCCTTGCTTGGGTGAGCAGGAATGGCTGAGGAAAAGAAATTAGAGCACTTGGTTGAGAAACATAACCTTCCTTTGTTTGTGAGGAA
Source organism: Spea multiplicata (assembly GCA_009364415.1). Lineage (NCBI taxonomy): Eukaryota > Metazoa > Chordata > Amphibia > Anura > Pelobatidae > Spea > Spea multiplicata. The sequence continues at coordinate 6,311 of VKOC01025389.1, forward strand.
GCTGTTCTTCATCTTCACCTTTGATACTTTCAGCATACACTTGTAGCCTTGCTTGTGCTGCATCCAATTGTTCCACTTCTTTCTTCTTCCTTTCCAACTTAATTTTCATATTGTTGCTTTTTGATATAAATTGAGCTCTTTTTCTTGCATTCTCAGCTTCTAGTTCCCTTTCTTGAGCTTCTCTCTCTCAGCTGTTAACCTTGCATCCTCTGCCTCAAATTTTCTAATTTCCTCCTCATATTGATGTTGAGTCTTCATTATTTTAATTACCTCTTGCGTGGCTGCTACTTGTCTTTTATGCAGTGACTTGTGAGAAGACTGACTGGACATCTTAGAACCAGACCTTAGCTTACTGGAGGTTGTTGAGATGATGTTGGACACAGTGGTTTCAAAAACTGACTCTGAATCAGGCCAGGGTATATCTTCCAGATCTTCATTGATAAAGCGTTGAGCCTTTTCGTTTGCAGTGCTAGTGATTGTGAAATACGTGTCATTTCTCCAGATTTCAGGTTCTCATGTCATCATAAATATGGTCGACCTCCGACTGAGTGGCATTAATGATGCTCACAACTTCAATAATCAATTCTGCATTATCACTATTCTTAAAGGCTCTTTTTAACCTATTTATGTGATATTCCCATCGCCTATATTTCTGTTCAAAATCATTTTTTAGATAACTTTATTTGATATCTTTTAGAGCTTTATCTCTTTCGGTGAATGTGCGTGTACGTTGGCTTCTTCTAATGTCTGGTAGCTGTGTATCGGCCTGCTGTGTATTGACAATGTCTTGAGCAGTAGTGTCTGAAGGGTTGACTTCTCTAGTGGACAGCACTGAATTTTCACTTGCGTTCGACATGCTAAATCTGTTCAGTAATATGTAATGTAATATTCAAAGGTAAAGAAGTTCTAGTGTAAGCAATTGTAGCAATGCAACATAACAATATCTGTTACTTTTTTGCTGTTGATCCAAAAGAAGGCAAAAAAGCCCAGTTTGGCTCTTTCCAATTTTGCACTAACCAGGGAAAAAAATCCTTCTTGACCGCAAAATGGCAGTCAGATTTCTCCTTGGATCAATAAGCTGTTTCCCCATAATTAAAGATTATATCCCTGAATATTATGTTTTTCCAAGTATTCATCCAGTTGCTGTTTAAACGTCTGTACAGAATTCCACATCCTTATTGTCCTTACTGTAAAAAACCCTTTCCTCTGCCTTAGACTAAATCTTGTTTCTTCCAAAACTGTTTATTCAAGCACAGCATATACATTAGTAAAACATTTGAGTTCAACATGAAGTAAATGTATCGACATTCCAGAATGAAGAGATCTGATAACAGTTAAGTTCAAGTCACAGCTAGTTGGTGTCGCATTGCAGTTACAGAGTATGCGGGGCAACCCAGCCAAGGCATCACATCATGTATACAAAGAATGTGCAGTGGATTCAAATTGCAATGTAACTCAACGTAGAGATAAGACTATACACTTGTGCTTTTTTTTGTTGAGAAAATAACAGAGTTAACAAAGACAAGAAAGGAAATGAAAAATAACAGTAAATGAACGAGACCGAGACCAGGAGAGGTATATTCAAGTACCACACTTTGTCCGACCATAGGGTCAAGCAACAAAAGCCATCGTATCGCATGTAGATTATATTTCCCAACATATCGATGGAAGACAAGCCATATACACCATTACTTAGGTAGAGGTCAATGCCCGCGAACAAAACCATACAGTATGTTGAAAGACCAGAGTAACTTGACGTTGCAGTTTTGATGGCAGGGTGAGTATGTACGGTTCCCACATCTCATAAAATTTCTCACCACATCACTCCTTATCGTGTAGGACCATAGTCCATTCCAAAATCATGGCCTTAGTGACCTTATTCTTCCAATAAGATAAAGAAGGAGCTAATGGCTTTAGCCAGTGATCTAAAATAGATTTAACTGCTATCAGTATTAAGTAGTCTAGCAAGGCTATCCTGTACCCTCCCCCTGATCTCTAATGAATTATAGATGCCCAGCAGAATATCAAAAGATATAGTAATGGGATCGCCACCCAGTATGGTGCCTATGACACGGCCCATAGACCTCCAAAAGGCGAGAAGGTTGGGGCAGGTAAGTAAGCAGTGATCCATATCAGCCAAGATCATGGCACACTTACAACAGTGGCATGGTGTATGGGGGGCAAATGTGGATAGCTGCCTTGGAGATATGTACGCTCTATGCAGCAGTTTGAGTGTGGTGTCATGGAACCAGGAGGCTTGTAAGTTCTTCAGTCTACGAGTATAAGTTTGTAATAGATCGCGTGTAGTGAGAGAGCTAGTATGGAGGATAGTAGACCATCTGGCGATGCCAGATGTGGAATCTGAATAATTCAGGGGATGGAAAATCGCTCTGTACAGAGTGGATATGGAGACCTTGCTTGAGTATGAGGGATTAAGAAGCAAATCCTATATATGGTTCCTTTGGGTGGGATGCATACGGCGTACGGTTTGTTGTAGATAATGTTTAGCTTGCATATACGGCCATATATGTGAAGGAGGCAAGGATTACTTTTCCTTGAGGAAAGGAAATGTATGACAGTCCCCGGAAGATGGGTTGAAAATATCTGTTAATAAATTTATACTCTTGGCCCTCCAACTCTGAAATCTGGTGTCTGGACTTAGCCCTTGAAATTTACAGTTGCCGGTGAGCGTCAAAAAGAGCGAGTAGGCAGAGTTGCCATAGAGCGACCTACTGGCACTACGCCAGGCTTGTATAGTAGCCATTATAAGGGGTTAGAGCGACAGGAGACTGGGATGTCTCTTGTGGGAGCGTGTAAGAGATAATTTAAGCTCCACTCTAACCAAAAGTTTTGGTCTCGTCTCCGATCAGTGTAGTGGTCAGTGTGAGAGATCCAGTCCTTCGCAAACCGAAGAAGACAAGCAACGTTGTATAATTTGATATTGGGAAGGTTTAGTCAACCATTGGACTTTTGTTGTGTCAGTTTCTGAAAGCTAATTCTGGGCCTCTTTCCTCTCCATATAAAGCGAGAGAATGGGTTGTGTATTTTCCTTATATCGCGTGAGGATATTATTAGTGGTAGCATGCTGAGGCGATAGAGGAATCTGGGAAAAATAACCATCTTGATGAGATTTACCCTTCCGACGAGATTAAGTGGAAGAGTGGTCCAAGCTTTTAAATCCGACAAAAATTTAGTAATAATGGGGAGCAGATTTAAGTCAAATAAACTGGATAAGTCTGTAGAAAAAACAATTCCCAAGTATTTAATGGAAGTTCGGGCCCAAGGGAAAGGCCCGAGGTCTAGGAGGTCTAGGTCCCGACAACCACAAGGCCTCCGATTTATCTAAATTTATCGAGCCCAGAAATTATTTCAAATTGTGTCAGGTAAGACAGCAGGATACGGATAGTAGTATAAGGATTCCCGACGAAAAGCAACATATCATCCGCAAAGGCGGTCACCCTCATCTCTCGATCTCCCACCTAAATGGCTTGATAAGATGGTGACTGCAATAAAAGGCGGAGAAAAGGGTCTAGAGCCAGGTTAAAGAGGAGCGGAGATAGGGGGCAGTCCTGTCTGGTGCCTTTACCTAGAGTGATAAGAGGGGAGTTCAAATTATTAGTCCTAATAAAAGCTTTGGGGGTGAAGTAAATGGTTTTGATGTATGCAATGAAGGGTGAACCGAAGTTTTGAAGTTGAAGGAGGGAAAAAAGATATTGCCAATTTATATTGTCAAATGCTTTTTCAGCATTCAAATTTAGTAGTAGGTGAAGGACATGTGGAGTCGATTGTGCTTTAAGAATGGCAGCTATTATGTGTCTGGCACTTGTGACTGAGTGTCTGTTCTTTATAAATCCCTTCTGAACCAGAGAGATAATAGCAGGGAGGAAAGATGCGAGTCTGTCTGCCAGTATTTTATTCAAAACCTTGAAATCTGAGTTTAACAATGAGATTGGCCTATGGGAAGCAGGAGAGTAGGGGTCCCTCCCCTCCTTGTGTAAGACAATTATACAAGCGATATTGGAGTGAGGGGAAACCTCAGATGTAGTAAAAGAAGTGTTGAAAGCTAAGGTGAGTGAAGCGGTTATTTGTTCTTTCAGGATTTTATAAAATTCTGCTGGGAGACTGTCGGGACCGGGAGCCTTGCCTAGCTTGAGACCTCCTACAGCCCTATCAACTTCTGCTTGTTCAATGTCCCTATTTAGGTGGTCTCGTTGGGATTGTGCAAGAGAAGGTAGGTCTATTTGTTGCAAGAAGGAGTCTATTGAGTTTGCAGAAACTCAATAGACTTCTTGGAGGTATAAAGTGACTCCGGTCTCTGGTCTCTGTTGCGGCGTCAGCCGCACGCGGCAGATGCCAGGACCAGCAGAATGGCAGGGGGGAGGGTCCTGCGGTACCAGACCGCTGCTGACAGCCAGGGGGCGTGCCCTGCGGTCTCAGACCACTGTAGACTGCAAAGGGGGGCATCTCCTGCGGGCTAACCGCAGAGGGGAGGGATCAGGGAATGACAGACAGCCACAGTGAGAGGAGGGGGAAGGAGGGGTTAGAGGAGGAGTACCAATTAGGCGGGCTATTTAAACCTGCAGCCCTGTACCTTCAGTTCTTGGTTGTTCAAGTTCCCTACCGGTTTCTATACCCTGCAGCTGTTTATGCTATATTTGGATTTCACTGACTTTTTGACCCTTGGCTGGATTATTGGACATTGTTATTGGATTAACCCTTGCTGTACTGCGTACCTTCTAATTGGATTACACGGACTTTTTGACCCTTGGCTGTATACTGGACTTTGCGTGTTGGATTGCCCTTTACTTTACTCCCTTGCACCCGGTGTCTCTCTGCGCTGCGCGCCGACCCCAACTCAACCTTGACAGTAATAAAGTGTCGTAGGCTAATTTCGCTTGTGTATAGGCAGTCTTAGAAAGAGGAGAAGGGTCTACAATGAGTCTCCTCTTCGCCTTTGTCAAATTAGCACTTAGTTTATTGAGATTGGTTACGGTTTCTCTTTTTTTGTTTGTAACATAGGAAATTATATGGCCCCTGAGGGTAGCTTTAGCTGCAGCATAGAAAAGAATCGGAGTGTGTTTATGTTCAGCATTGTTTTCCTCATATTCTGCCCATGCCAGTTTTAGGCTGGAGCAGAAGTCCTGAGCTTTGTATAGTAAAGGTTCATCCTCCAATTGAAGGAGGAGGGTATGGGGGGGCGGAATGTGAATGATAACATAATTGGAGCGTGGTCCGAAATAAGAATATCCAGTATCTGGGCCTTGTGGATGAATTGGGAGAGGGATGCTGCACATAGAATATAATCTATCTTTGTGAAAGAATTGTGTGGGTGTGAGTAGAAAGTAAAGTCTCTTTCAATGGGGTTCAGAATACGCCAGGAATCAATAAGCTGAAGTTGTTTACAAAGGCGAGAAATTCGATTATTTTGTGTTCCGTTCTAGGGAGGGTTCTTTTACTATGATCTATGAACTGAGGATCAGCCCATGTGTTAAAATCTCCCCCAAGTATCAAGTTGTCATGAAGAGGGAGAAGGGTGGCGTTGAGAGAGTTAAAAAAAGTGGCTTGCAAGTGATTGCAAATTATCAACTGTTTGCCATGAACAGTACAAAAAACCATCACATATGGACCTCCCGGGTCCGCTATGATTTTTGATACGGAAAAATCTAGACAACGATGAAAAAGAATAGACACACCTCTACCCCCATGTGCTCTTGATGCACCCACTACCTTACCCACCCATCCCCATCTAAGTTTATCATGTTCACTTGATTCTGAACAAGTTTCTTGCAGTAAGGCGATATGAGCTCCTAGCGTACTCAAATGTTTAAGGACCTTAGTTCTCTTTACTGGGTTGGATACGCCCTGTACATTCCAAGAAACGATTTTTAAATCTTGGGAGATTACGTTAGACTGTGAAGATGAGTGCATTGAACTATGGGATAACAGATCTGAGTCATGATAAGTTACATTGAAGCCAAAAGACATGTAAGAACCATCGTCTCTCCCAGCAAGGAGACAATGGTATGGTACTTGCGATCACAGCTGGCAGACGTGCAGTCGAAAGTCTCTCGTATATCGTATATCAAGGACGAAGCAGGACAAGGCATATATCTGACTGAGGAAGACGGTCGTATCGGAAAGGAAGACAGCGTACAGCAGCGATTCCAAGGTCTCGGACTAACAGAAGGTAACCTAAAAATTAACCAGATAAACCATGAAAACAGTAAAGACATTGGGGAAGCTAGAAAGTTTGAGCGTGGAGCTGGCATACTATGTGCGCTCCAAATGGGCTTTTCGAGGACTGATGTTGGTAGATAGGAAATCGTCTGGAGTATGAAGGGAGAGTCTAGGTGTTGCGGTAGTCCAGAACAACGACGAAGCTGAGCGTCAGTGACTATGAGTCGTCGTCCATGGTATGTAGGAAAGTCTTAGCATCCTCTGGAGATGTAAACCAATGGGCATGATCTTTGTAGACAATCTTGAGTTTAGCGGGATATAATAGAGCAAATTTTATCTGCCTGGAGTGTAACTGAGAACAGATAGACGAAAAAGCTTTACGTTTAGATGTCACAGCAGCTGAAAAATCTTGGAAGAGAAGGAGCTTCTGGTTTTTGTACAGAAGGGCAGGAGTGGTTCTGTACCCCGCCATAATTTCTTGCTTGTCTCGGTAATTGAGGACTTTGAATATCACTGGTCTTGGTCTGTCCTGCTCCGTTCGGGTAGGACGTCCAATTCTGTGGCATCTTTCAATAGCAATTTGGAAGGCAGGTCTACTCGGGAATAGAAGAGTAGGCAATGTGTGAGATAGGAAGTCATATAGCTCTTTGCCAATCACAGATTGTGGGAGACCTATAAGGCGTAGAATATTTCGGCGGCTCCGATTTTCTAAGTCGTCCACCTTGTCCTCCAATTGTCGAATAGTATTTTGGAGGTCTCCAACGTCAGATTGGAGTTGCATCGAGGTGGATTCTTGGGTAGAGATTCTTCCCTCCGCTTCATCTAATCTGTCTATGGTTTGTTTCAGGTCTTGTCTGACAGCTTCTAAGGTGATTTGGAGTCTGTCGAATTTGCCTTCCAATAGTGGCGATCATTTTTCTACCACTCATTGAGCAATGGTATCCCCCCCATCGCTAGCTGTGTCAAACAGAGATTGATCTTGCGAGCGCTCGTGGCTCGTGGCTCGTGTCCGTGGTCATGGTCTTGGATTTTTTGGAGGCTTTTTTCTCTGTGTTGTTTAACAGACATTGTCGCTGATTTATCTAGAAATTTCTCCATCCGCGTGCGGTGGTAACAGTGGAGGATATGAGTGAGTTCTGGACGCAGGTGTAAGTAGAAGAATAAAAGTGTGAGTCAGCGAAGGTAGTACCCAGTCATACATTACATACTCCTTTATAAGCGAGATCCTCAAGCCCATGGGGGTGGCATTAACCCATGATGTGGTGAGAGGCTGTTTGGTAAAAGTAGAACATGCCTCCTGGCAGCAGAGTATCAGGGGTTAAACACACAAAAAAGGGAAATGATGATGTAAATGGGAACTGAAACAATAACGCACTTCAGACAGGTGTATAGATATAGATTATGACATGCAAGTGAGTTGGGTGCCTGAGAATAAAACCAAATAGTTCCTGGTTGAAATCTCTTCACTCCATGGTGGTCTAGGCAGGTCATATACGTGCAGCATGGGATGTATAGAATAGAATTATATACTGAGCGAGTGCAGGGTATTTTTTAGTAGAATACAGCATGTGCGGTTTAGCAGACTCGGATATAGGCCGCGGTAGGCCCAAAATACTGCATCTAGCTCGTGGCAAATCCAATCCCTCGCTCTGGACACAATAGTTTCCCCTGCTCAAATAGAAGGAACGGCACCAGGGGTAATTATGTGTTTTACCGGTGTCACGACGTCCACAGATGTTCATGTACGGTGAGAAGGCTCCGGACAGAGTAATTCTGGGCCTGACTCCTCCAGTCACTCACGGAGAGTTGACGGACCCCCGGCCGGCAGCCGTCTCCATCCGCGGTGCACCGCGGTCGGTAAGTCCAAAAGAGGCAGGGTCTGATGAAGCCAGAACGTTCTCCTTTCCTCCTGAGTCCTTCTTTAAGACAGCGGAGCTAGATGTCCGCGTATAAGCGGATAATTGTCTGGGAAGGTGCAGAGCCAGAACAGCATGCGTGTGTTCTCTATGGCTGCCGGCTGGAAGTCCTGCATAGTCCTGTTTATGAACAGATTTCCACACAATGGGTTGTATTGGCCTTGAATATATTTATATAATGCTATCATATCCCCTCTGAGGCGCCATTTTTCTAAACTAAACAGATTTAAATTTGTTAACCTTTCTTCATAACTGTAGTGCTCCTTTCATTAATTTTGTAGCCCACCTGTGCACCCTTTCTAGTGCTATGATATCCTTCTTGCATATTCAAGGTGTGGCCTTAACATTTATACAGAGGCAAAATTATATTTTTATCCCGCTAATTGATGCCCCTTTTTATACACGACAATAGCTTACTGGCCTTAGTAACTGCTGACTGACATTGCACATTGTTGCCTAGTTTGTTGTCTAAAACAATTCCCAAATCTTTCTCATTTGTTGTTATCCCTAATTCACTACCGTTTAGGGTGTGGGTTGCTTGTGCATTTATAAATATGTTGAATAAAATTGGTCCCAGAACAGAACCCTGAGGGACACCGCTTACCACTTTTGTCCAGCTTGAAAATTTACTCTCTGTACTCTATCTCTAAGCCAATGTTCTACCCAAGAACAACAATTTGCATCTAGACCAATTTCCTTCAGTTTGAATACTAACCTATTGTGTGGAACCATGTCAAACGTTTGGCAAAATCCAAGTAGATTACATACACTGCAACACCATGATCTACACTTCTACTTACTTTTTCGTAGAATGCAATTAAATTAGTTTGACAGGTCCTATGTTTCATAAAACCATGCTGATTTTTGCTAATAATACTGTTCTTCACAATAACTTCCTGAATATTATCCCTTAATAAGCCTTCAAATACTTTCCCAACCACAGAAGTTAAGCTCACAGGTCTTTAATTTCCGGGCACAGAGTTTAAACCCTTTTTGAATATAGGAACCACATCTGCCTTCCTCGAATCCTCTGGTACAATTCCTGAAAGAAAAGAATCCCGGAGGATTAGAGACAGAGGTTCACTTATTTCATGACTCAGCTCCTTAAGTACACGTGGGTGAATACCGTCAGGCCCTGGAGCTTTGTTGACATTAACTTTCGTTAGTTGCTGCAGCACCTTGTCCTGAGCCATCCAATCACAGTTTGATTGCAATTTTTTTTCAGTAGTCATATGTATATCGCTTGGCATAGGTTCCTCCTTAATATATACTGAGGAAAAATAGTTATTTAGGGTTTCTGCTTTGTCCTCGTCCTGCTTAACCCCTTCAGGACCGGGATTTTGATACTAACGTATCGCTAAAGGACCAGAGCCGTTTTTGTGTTTTTGCCATGTCTTTCTTCAACTGTAATTTCTCTCTTATCAATTGGTGCACCCACACAAATCATATATTGTTTTTTTCAGCACAAATAGGGCTTTCATTTGAAACCATATTAAGCTGGGTAGTACATTGCTTTGTTTGAAATAAACTGGAAAAAGTTGGGAACAAATGAAAAAAACACATTTTTTACAGTTCTGTATACATACAAATTGTATACACATTGAACCAATGGGAAAAAATTATCCCAAATACATTCATTAACTTGTCCTGATTTGGAAACCACCCAACATGGCCAGGATTTTTATCTATTTTGACCAGTATAGGGCAAATATTGCAAGGCATGCATCACGTTTTTGAAATGTAATTTTTTTCAAATTTGGCATGGTAGTCTAATAACTGCAATAGTTGTCACGGATACTGATTATCCCCCCAAAATTATATGTTTATGAACAGTAGATAAGTCAAGGTGTACAACTAGGGTCATTGTGACACTTTTCAAACAGGGATTTTATCGCCAATTGCTGCCAAATTTTGAGGTATTTTTATATTTTTTTGTTTTTTTTGCATATGTTGCAATGTTGCTTTAGATTTTATATTATATTTTGTATAGAATATGTGCAACTGCAGAAAAAAACACCAAACTGTGTTCACCAACATCCCCCTGGTTCCAACAAGGCCTCACATGCATGGTTCATGCATTTTTTGAGGAAGCTATGAGGGAAAAACTGGAACATGCGCATTTTTGGTTTACTGGGCCCATATCCTATTTGGGACATTTTGGAAGCCCCCCACTGTAAAGTACCCAAAAAAAATATATATTTTTGAACAGTAAACGAGTCAAGGTGTTCAACTAGGGTAGTTTTGACAGTTTTCAGCTAGCCATTTCTTCACTCATGTCTGCCAAACTTCACAGGGAAATTATTTTATTGCGTTTTTAACGCATACATTTCAATGTTGCACTGAATTTCTTGCACACCATAAGTGCAACAGTGGAAGAAAACACCATATTTTGTTCACCAAGATCCCCCGATTCCAACAAGGCCTCACATGCATGGTTCATGCATTTTTTGAGGAAGCTATGAGGGCAAAACTGGAACATGCGCATTTACATTTTTTTAAATATTTTTTTTTTATCAGATTGCTTGTAAGTGACAGGTTTAGGCCGCTGACATCAATCAGGGAGACCGATCAATAATCAGCGACTTAAAATGTCACCGACAAGTGATCAGGTAATAATTATGATTTTTTCATTTATTAATAATTTGTGTTTTTTCATAATTACCCTAGATGACCCCTCTCTCTTTGTAGAGCAGGGTCATCCGTGGGCTGCCATAATGATCCGATCACTCCTATTGGCCAGGAGCGATCTGATCAGCCCAGCATTTGACCTGGAAGCACCCTGGACTTTCAGGTCAGTGCTGTTATTTTTTTTTATTATTATTATTATTTTATTTTTTTTTTAATTTATTTTTTAATTTTTATTTTTTATTTTTAACTCTTTCAATGCTGATGCTCCATTGAAGCACAGCATTGATTGATATTTAGTCCCCACAAGCTTGTGGGGACTAATATTAACCCCTGCAATGCTGCGATGGGGGTCATAAACAATCGCAGCATTGAAGGGGTTAATTGAGGAAGAGGGGGGGTGAGGGGGCTGATCTCCACACTCATGTGGAGACCAAAGAGCCCTGTCTCCCTGTCCCTGAAGCTGCCTCTGGCAGCTGGGACACAATCTCCAATAGACTGGAGATTGTAGGAGAGGAGGGCTGATCAGGACTTCTGGGGGTTCGTTTTTGCTGCTGGAGGTCTGCCTGGGCTTCCAGGCAGACCACCAGTAGCAGAACCCCCTAAAAAACGGGAATTAACCCCTTCAATGCCGCGATCGCGGCATTGAAGGGGTTAACGCTGCACTGATGCTCTCATGGAGCGATCAGGCAGCAGGGGGGTGTTGGATCAGGTCCCCACACTTGTGTGGGGACCCATTCAACACCCCCACCCCTTCCCTGAAGCTTCCTGTGGCAGCTGAAACAGCGATTGCAGATTTTTCTGCAATCGCTGTTTCTGCCTAGAGAATCACTCCGGGGGAGTGATCGTAGGCTTGGGGGAGGGCTTAGACACGCTGTGCTGTCTGCCCAGGACTCCTGGGCAGACAGCAGCAGCAGCGCCCCCGCGATCACCGCGATTGTGGTGATGTGGGGGCGTTTTTTGGGATAGACGTACCTGGTACGTCCCGGTCTACAGGTGACTGTTAACCAGGAAGTACCAGGTACGTCCCGGTACTGAAGGGGTTAAAGCTCAAAGCCAAGATTCTTGTCTTAGATATGCCTAACCCATGCATGTTTAAATTCAATCACTGTATTAATCTCAACTACCTTTGCTGGGAGGCTGTTGCACTTACCTACGACACACTTAGTAAAAAAAATCATGGGTGCCACAGGAAGCTGCAGAAGAGGGTTTTTGTGACATCCCCACCTACTCTTGCCCATTCTCCAAAATGTAATAGGTTGCACCTACTTTGATCCAAGCTACAATCATTTTTGCTTAGGTCCTCAGCAGTAGCGGTAATTTTTGTTTTTTTTCTCTCTTTAAATTCTGAATGTATGCAGCACGTAAGAACGTGCAATAAAACAATTAGAGGTGGAAAAGATGTTGTATCCACGTTTCCTTACACAGTTCTTCATATCACAGCATTTATCAACAGTCTCTTACCCCAGAAGGTTCACATGGGGCTCTTAACAACGCGAAAAAGGAAAACTGATTTTCAACACAGCAAGATTTTGGTATTATTTGCGCTATATTCAGTGGAATTGCTTTCTTACAGTAAATTGCATTTGAAAGAAAATATTTCCTTAAGAAAATGTAGCATTACCTGGAATAATTGTTGCCTCCCGCTTGCATTAGCGTTGGCATAACTGCAATGAACAAGCTGAGCTGAACATCTTGCATCACCAGCATGCCAAGCAGTACACTGCTATAGTCAATCTCACCTGGACAAAACAGAAGAAGATTGGATCTACACCTAATAATGCTCTCTTTTTCCCAATAAAGTTAAGATTAAAGTAAATTTAAAAACCTAGTGAAACCTGCAGCTTTTTAAGGACACACCACCCTATCTTATCCTTTCTCTTCCTCTATCTCATGAAGTGGGCACCACGATCTACCACCTCGAGCCTGGCTTCTTGCAAAATTGAAGATATTCAACCTCATTTGGACTACTTTGGCAAATCTGCAAGCAAGTTTTCCCAATTTATATTTTGTCTTGTGATGAATACATGCCAAATAAGTATGAGACATTGTGTCTCTTTGGCCAGATGTTGTTAACCTTTTCAAATGCACCCCCTACACACTTTCCCCTGTGGACTCCTACAGAGATAAGTCCTCTCCCATTGTGGACTCCTACAGCCATCATGTAACCTTTTCTACCTAGAGAGAGGACAAGTTTATTCATCTCTCTTTCCCCTCTAACTCACCTCCCCATCCCTCTGTTCATTTTACTTATATTATACATCCTATTTTGCATCCTGAAACTACTAACCCAATTAACTGCTACAAGAGAGCTACTACTCTATCTTTTCTCTCCCAATTTTGTTTAAATTACTAAATTGTTTTAGATTGTAAGCTCACAAGCGAGGCCCCCATAATGCCACCCTTTTTTGCCTGGAACTTTGTATTAAAGTACCATAAGCTCAGGGGCAGGGTTCTCAATTCTTGTTCAGTCTATATGTTTAAATGAAGAATTTTTATGCAAGTTTTTAACAGCCCCATAAATGTACAGCATTGTGCAATTTGTTGGCGCTTACTAAATAAAGGATGATAATAATGGCGTTATTTGTCCACTAGGGAATGAGCTTAAAAAATATCAAGGTGCTGCATTTTGAACATTTCTATCCAAATGGTGGCTTGTTAGGTCTTTATACGACCCCAAACAGAAAACGTAACTTTACATGGTCATGCGGTCTATTCTTGCCAATGCTCTATAGCACGTCCACATTAACAGACGCTGGACAACAACGCCCCACATAATTGACCAATACTTAACATACATACCATCTTTATCACCACGAGACCCGCCGGCAAGGAATCTGGACACTAAAGGTGTACTTGACAAAGACAAGCAAGTAGAAATAAAGACACTTTGTGTTGGTCTGATCTGCAGGAAGTGACCCCACAGCAAACCAAATGCAATCATAAGGACTGTCATAAAGCATGGTCCTTGGACAGCAATTTTCCATACCTAAAAAAAACATGACAAGCATGGTGGGTCAATGTTTAATCTGGTCTCCAGCATATCCAGAAGAATCAGCCTGAAATAGTATCCACCCAGTTTACTCTTAACTCAAGTACCACCTGTACCTTCTTAAAATAATGAGTACCAAGGATGGACAACCCTTTTGTGCAGTTTTATGTTCATTTCAAAGAATACTTTAATATCAAAAGTGTACCTTCTAAGCATTCTTATCACTTTCTTATTCTCGCATGCAGAAAATTAAAAAAAAAAAACAACCTGGCATCAGACTTACCTTTCTGAGCCTTTCAGGAGAGAACTCCAAACCAACAAGAAACAGAGTAAAGAAGACACCAAACTCCCCCAAGGTCTCTACTTGGACAATGGACTGCAAAGACATAATGGACCAACAGAATGATTTACCAGGCATTCAAACTGGATATAAGCTAGCACATTTCTCTAATCACATGAGCATTAAAAGGTCTCTAGCATTGCACTATACTTAACACCCAACAGATTGCAATCTCCATATTGCATTTACTTCTTGTTAACAAGGAAATTCTTTGGAAACCATAATATGTTTGGCCCATCGTTTAGCATAAAATTCAAATAATAGAGAAAATATTATTCTTTAATAACTAATACAATCGCCCAACTAGCCTAAAACTAAACCCTCAACACAAAAAACTGCAATGACCCCAGAATTATATAGTGATCACAACAGATCCAATTATTTTAAGAGATTAAAGAATGTATTGTGTGGAGTATATTTTGGACTAGATTAAGGTGAGCGAGAGGGAGATTGAACATTTGCAAGCACACAATGATCTCAATTCTTTTGATCGCACAAAAAGGGGCAGATGCAATGGGAACCAGCCACTCAATTAAAAGCTAAACTTTCCATGCACTCATGATGGATGTATTCTGACCCCAAAATCATTACAAAATAGCACTTTACTAGAGATGCCAAAAGTGTTATTTATTTAGACACAAATAAGGCAGGTTGAGATGATTTGTATGAAATCTGGCCAACTGTGCTTTCCACAGGATCCTGGTATTCAATCATTTATCTTTGTCCCTCATAGAACACAATTGAAATAGAGACAAATGAATCAGTTGATAGCAAATACACATTTTCATACCTTTATGCTATTTAATCCAGAGGGCCCCAGAAGAACTCCACAAATGATGTAGCCAAACATTGTTGGCAGTCCTATTATCGTACACATCCATCCACAGGGCAGAGACAACATAACAATAGTCACAATGTCCTAAAAGCAAACTTAACAATTAATATGCACAAGTGGTTTTTTTGCATTTTCATACAACAGTCCTTATATTTTGTTACAGTGCTTGCTGGTGTATGAGATAAAACTGCATAATCTTAACATATTTTCCTGTAAAACAACATTAATGGCAATAATAATAATAATAATCTGTCATGTGATGTTGCGGGTGACCTTCCTTGCTCAGAAACCACACAAAGCTAATTATTTACGGTACTGCTAATGAAGACTGTTCCTATATATTATTATTATTTATTGTTTTTATATAGCACCATCAAATTCTTTTAGTTGGTTAAAGTTTGTCCAACTAGTGATTAAGACTGAGCCATTCTTTCATTTACCACAGGATTTATGATAAGGAGTCAGGGTGTTCATCAAGTAGATAGGTTAAAAAAAAACAAAAAAAACAAAAAAACCATAAAATTGCTGTCTCAAAGCATAATGCAGAAACTAAAACTGTTTACAATAAATGTAAAAAAATATATATTTTTAGAAACTTATTTAACCTGAAACTAGTATAAAATAAATAAATAGGCAACAGACTACACACTTCCCATGAAATTTGTCCCTCTTTTTAATCACTGAACCTTTAGATGAAATGCACTTGCATCATCACAAAAATCACACACTTCAAATACTTCAACTCAGCAGGCAGTCTCCTGTTGGTTTTATTACTTTAAATACTAGCACACGTTAGTAAGTTCTTCTGTTTTTTTATTATAAAAGTTTTGTCACCTATTTAAACTGAAATATAGTATAATTGCATGAGGATTACCTTGATAAAGTGGTGGTCAGCCCGGGGGATGGTCGAATCTCTTGGTTTTGTCAAAATATACTGGTTATTCTGAGAATCAATGAGCATACTGAGCCCCAAGTCATCCTCCACATGATGCTCGGAAGAATTCCTTTTGACATCATCTTCTTCCACTCTTAGAACAGCTTCTACATTTACTCCTCTTACCTAGAGAGGCATACAGTGCACGTGTGAGAACATGTAAGAAAGCACCGTGTTTATTGCAATACATCTGTAAAAGTCCGGAACCGTTAACAGTTAATACAAGTATAAAATGTTTCACATGCTCCCTTTTTTGAAAACCAATCCATCTCTATGCTTACAGCTTTATTGTCATCAAACGCGTGATCTTCTATTTCTTCTTCCAGCCGATCCGCAGCTTTCCGGACTTCTTCAAGGATGGCATCAAGAATTGAAAGGCTCTTGTTCTGGTGCTGTATGTTCTTCAGAGCTTCAACTTGATGTTTCTCAGCTGCCAGAAGTTCCACATATTCTTTCTCTTCCTATGAAAAACTAAAATTAATCCGAGACAATGGGGATCGGGAAGTAGATATTTATTTATACTACCGTAGAGGATCATCATGTTGGTAGAGCATTTCCAAAGTCTCTCCCTGGTGGCTGGATTTAGTAAAAATAAGAGGAACTAGAGACTCAATGTTCTAAATTTATGCAAAAAAAAAAAAGAAATACATACATTTTTTAATCTAATTTTTTTAAATGTTATTAATTGAATATTAGGCTAGTGTGCATCAACTGAGAGTTACTACTAAATGCCAACTAAGATCACTCAGTTAACCATCCCCTACTTTTGGATTATACGTTAGCCACATCTTTACTTTCATCAAGTAAAAGGCTTGCTGTTTTGGGGACAAATCTACTGCACAAGGTTTGCTATTATAACCAACTTCAAACAGATTTTTTTAATCTTTTAGATTTGTATTTGATTTTTTAACTTATGTATTAATAATAATAAATATATACTAATAAAATTATTTTAAATATATGCATCTCTCTGTATATAGTGTTTTAATACATCATTTGTTTTATTTACTTTATTTTTAGACTAAAATTTACCTTTCCTCTTATAACATATTTAATTGTCAGGCGCACTTACACTACATTCACATTCTATTCTTACCTACACAGACCTTCTAAATTCTAAACAAAATATAAATTGCTAACCTTGATGGCTGCTTCTCTTAAAGCTTCGAGACGCTGCCTGCTACTTTCCTTCATGTTGACTACATCTTTGTAATCGCCTTGCAAAGCTCGCCTCAGTCCATGAACAGCCTGAAACACAGAGTTTTCGCTCTCATTCAACTCTTTCTGGAAAATTTCAAATGTGTGAACTTGAAACAGCTTCTCCTCAGGCGACAGCGCAGGGTCTTTCTCCACCGCCCTGATGGCATTCTTCAGTTTGTTGAGGACTACATGCTTCTGGTGAAGGAGACCAGACAGTTTCCTACAGTTGTTCAGAAGCCACTCCTTGCGTTGGCTGGCGGTGGCTCCCTTTCCACGATGCAACTTTATGGCATGCTTTGCTACCCCATTGTGGTCTGCAGACTGTGCTACATAGAACAGCAGCTGAAGAGATACCATCCACAAGATCCAGGACCGCATTGCTCTCATCATCAGGGCAAAGCTATTGGTAAAACATGGAGTCTTCAGCGGCCCCTGTCTTCCTCATGGCCCAAAGTTCTCAAACACATTCTGAACAGCAAAAATCCATTGTTAAATAGTCATTTATTAAGGATCTTACCCATAAATACAATATCAAATAAAGCTTAACTGCAGCAGAGAAACAATATGGCGCAGGTACAAATGATAACGCAGGCGGTGTTCACTGACCTGTTAAAAAAAAAAGGAACGCAACAATAAACCTCTTTTCAAATTAGATTTAAGAACAATGACCATGTAAGTGTTCCAGCAGAACGCTTCCGTGAATGCCTTGGCCCAACCCGGAGTAATATAATGTAACAGGTGCAACGTTCCTGACAGCAGCCAAATGAGATAAGAGCTGAAAGCCATTAAATTACAAGCAGTACGATGAGTGGTAACAAATGCTGACATAATGACTTGAAGAAAGAATGGCTATTCAAATGGCTTCAAGCAAATCATTCTTTACATTGTATGGAGAGGAAAAGGTGTTCAACAATAGTCTATGACTATAGACCTTACACTGTCTCTCTCTCTCTCTCTCTATCTATATATATATATATATATATATATATATATATATACACACACACACACACAACCTATGTACATATATTTTTTCAGCCAGAGTTTCAGATCAAGATTAAACTTTTTTTTAAAACTTGTCAAACCCATCACACAAACATGATCTCCGATCCCCTACTTCCTCATGTCTGAACATCCTGGTGTTTATAGCACAGGGACAGATAATGCACATCTGTTAATAAAAGGCTACAACATGTTTGCATTGCTACATGGTATCTGCTAATGTTATGTCATTGCTTCTGTTGTCTCTTGTGTGTAGCAACTATAACAATCATAATAATAACAACAACCCATCGCAGGCATGCATCTATCTTGGCGTGTCTGCCGTGGTTATAGAATGGGGAAGCATAGGGTTAAAGTAGCTTTGCTTTCATAGGTCTATATTGAAATCTGTAAAAAGAGAAGGTACGATTTGTCAGTAGGGTAAAGAAGCGCACACCTGTGATACGAGCCCCAGTGCCGGCGAAATGTGCATCGAGTCTGCACACGAAGCCGTCAGTGATCCCAGACAGGCTCTTGGCAACGGCAACTCCTTCCTGATCTCCTCATTATCCCTCCTCGGGGCGGCTGCTATAGAAGCACTGCCAGCATCAGCAGGTAACACACATCGCAGGGAAGAGCCCTCATGACAGAGTACTACGCACTATTTGGTACGGCACTGCGCCCTACCAGTTCGCCTTGAGAATATCTGTCTCTGTGCCTTCAGTGAAGAAATACTATAGCGGTTGCCATGTTTCTGAAGACCAACATTCGATTGCACTTAAGCGGACTGGCTTAGCCTAAACGGCTCGTAAAGTGAAGACAACGCGATGTTAGAGTATAGTCTCTTGCATTTAGAACTCCATTAAGCTCAGTCGCGAATCGTCAATAAACCGCGCCGCGCATGCGTAATGCGAACAACAACAGTCAGGCCAATGAAGTGGGCGTGGCTATAGTGTTAGCCTGGAAGCCATAAATCAATGTTTAGTGAATACATTAT
Organism: Spea multiplicata; assembly: GCA_009364415.1. Classification (NCBI taxonomy): domain Eukaryota; kingdom Metazoa; phylum Chordata; class Amphibia; order Anura; family Pelobatidae; genus Spea; species Spea multiplicata. The sequence goes on from VKOC01025389.1 coordinate 25,308, forward strand.
GGGAAATGTATAGATTACATGACGCACAAAATACCATGTTTGCGTAGACACACTGGACTGTGTTTTTCTGCAGCAAAGCTCTAAATGCAGCGCCGCTGGCAGGTGTATTCGCCGGGTTTCCAGGTCAACATTAAACTTTTTGTTTGCGATTTACTTTTTATAAATGTGGCCTAAAATGCTCCTCGCATTTCACAGACTGCAAATTTATAAGATGAAAGGGCGATATCCGATTCAAATATGGCGATTAACTACTTTGTAAACGTAAGGCCTTTCAGCCTTGCTCCACCCACGTCCTCAGGTGGCTTTCTACTTTCTAGAAGCGTTCGCCGTCTTGCACCCAGGGGACTACAACTCCCGGCACCCCCCGCTATACCAGAGGCCTGTGATGGGAGGGGTAAATGTTTGGCACTGCGCATGCGCGGCCGCCACCTCTGAACTGTGAAGTTGTGCGACCCGTTGGTGATAAAATGGTAGGTGTGGGATGGGGGTAAGAGCCGCTGCAGTTGAAGGGTAATGAGAGCCCGCTTAGGGGATGCGCATTGTCATACGAATGAGCTGCTGCTTGTGTCTGTACGCAGGAGGAAGGTCACCAGCCGGACAGGGGCTCATATACACCCGGTGGGGAGGAGGAGCCAAACTTTACCTGCTGCTCGCATACCTAGAAGACCCCCTCTTGGGGTACATTGGGCTCCCTATTATCATGGCCTCTCCTGTTCTTTACGGGCAGCCTCCTCCAAGGTGTAACAAAAGCACTCTCTCATATTCGGCCTAATTCAGGTGCCCTGTGTACAGCCCACTCCAATGCTTTCATTCCCTGCAGTGGCTATGGGAAGAATGGCTTTCCTAGTTCTAGCCTCCAATCTTTGCGGATCAGATGAATGAGAAGCAGAGGTGGCAAGTTCCTGCCTGTCAAAGTGAAGGGGAAAGTTTGTCTGGCAAGTTGCTGTGGGCTGGACTCTGCTTCACCCCCAGAGGGGTGCTGACACACGCCAGGCGCTCAGCACACTGACAGCAGAAGGGGGGAGTTGCTGGTATTTTGAGAGCTGTTACACACAGCACACGCTTTGCCTTTTTTGGGCTCCGCTTTACGTGTGTAGATAGCCGTGCTGGGGGTTCAGGCTCTGACATCTCCCGAGCTGGTTTATTCCCGTGACGTGCTTTGCTTTCAAGGATCCCGACCGCATAGGAAAGGAGCTGAAGGTGAGGCTTATTTCGGCCGGGAGGGTTTCCTTTACACTGGGTTACTGTGTGGTGTCTGAGCGCTCAATGGCCCCAGTTATACGTGTGGTTTTATTTGCGATCCATAGCTTGTTTTGACTTGATAACTAGTTCAGGCTATTTTTGTCCAGTCATTCCACCCAGTGCAAGCCACTCCTCTTCCCAAATCCTGGTAGCCGGACGAGATGGTCATGTTTGCTCGTTCGGCGTCTCCCTTTTTGACACTACCTATTCCATCTTGTTTTGATCAGATCCACGTCTTTAAGCTTTGCGTAAATACTGATGGTATTGTCGCGCCCCATTCACTCATTCTTGTTGTGCCATTCTTTGTCCAATCGCTCCTCCGTTCCAGCAGTCCAGCCTTTTAGTTTTCTTATGGAACTTGCTTGGTTATTACAGCTTTTATGTGTGTCTGATCAGCCGTTTCCATGGAGATTTTTGTGGCACCCGAAAAGATGCTTGAGTATTTCAGCATTATTATGTGCCCTGTGGCAGGATTACTTGACATAATTGAGTATACAACACATTGTACAGTTGAATGTCTACAAAAACATATAGAAAAACAACACAACTACCAGGCAGGTAGCCTCGTGGAATATCCGCTTCCCTCTCTTTGTGTGTTCGTTAGTAGAAGAGTTACAAAAGTACCGATGGGTTTGTTCTCCAAAGGGTTGGTTTACCATAAAGTTGCAGTTTAAAGCCCCTCATGTCTCTCTTTATTACGGAAGGCCAACACTGGCAAGTTTCTTCAACAAAAAGGGTTGTGCTGTCCCTGGATAATGATGGAAGGAGACTTGGAAGACAGCTCACTGGTTTATACATTGTGCAGGGCCCATCAAGCGCACTGAGGTTCATAATGTATAATGAAGTCAATACGTGGGGAACACAACTTTTCCTTTAGTAAATAAACCCCAGTGTTTTATTAGGGATATATAGTGTAATCAAGGAGTAAAAAACTGAAACATTAGTGGACCCTCCCCATATTTATCAAGAATTTAGTAAGAAAAAGGCGTTTTAGTAAAATCCGGTTTTAAATTACTGCTCACTGCAGTTACAACTTTTTCTTTTTTTTTCTCATTTTAGAAGAATAGAAACACAAGCCTGTTGCAGCCATAACTTGTCTGGTAGGAAGCGACTACATTATCTTTTGGCGCTCTTGTGACTTTTGATTAAATAAGGGTTTAGCCGATAAGCAGAACAATCTTGTAGATAAATGTTTTCACCCCAAAAATGTTACAACTGAAGTTATCTGAAAACAAGTGTTCTTCTCATACTGTAATAAAAAAACACCTAACATTAGGCAAATGTAATCACACTATATATATA
>VKOC01025390.1:0-20683 GCA_009364415.1 Spea multiplicata
ATCACTCCCATCACTCCCGTGTTCCAATGGCCCTCTATCACTCCCATCACTCCCGTGTTCCAATTGAAATTATGTTACAACTAGAAATCTCCTCTTTTTCTGTGAAGAAGCTAAGTGACCCCAAACTTTTGATTGGTGATATATATATATATACATTGGCACACACACATTTTCTAGCCATTTTTCTAGTATATTGTGTCATCCACACTTTTTTGGAATGTTTTGTAACATTAACAAAAAAAATTACTTTTTACCTGACCTTTCCAAAATGAAACCCATGCTAATGAAATCGCACATCTCTCAGTCCTCCCCGTGAGCCTTTGCACTGCCCGTGTCTCAGGAGGTCACCTCCATTCCATCAATGAAGGCACAGGATGCCAGCAGGAATGGGTTCTGAAAAGGATGAGACCTTTCTTTAGAAATGTCACAACATAATCTTTATTTTGCACATTTTTTTTAATAATTTTATTCTTGTAACAAAACATCAAATAAACACAAACGGTATAACACATCTGTCCCAATCCTGTGCGAATCTGCATAACTCAACCCAACAGGGGGTTCCCATCCCCGAACCAACAGTGGCAACACGTGCCCCCCACCTCGCCGAAAACCACCGGTCGTCTTAAAGGCAGTGGGTCCGGTGGGGCAGATTTGCCGCTTTTCCTTTGGGGGGGGCACCAACTCTAACCTCTAACCGTTGCAACATAACTTGCCACTCCCTGGGGGACTTCTCAAAGTCCTACAAGGAACTCCTCCGCCGATGCCTATTTCCCGGCACTGGGAGAGAAAAAGAACAACAAGAAAAGAAGTGATGGTGGATGAGAACTCATTGTTGCCTCTACCGCCCAGGACTGTTCCCACTCCCTCCCAGATCCGGCACGTCTCCGAAGATTAAAGCTTTATCAAGAACACATGGAAAAAGTGGGGTGGTGGCCTTGCCTGCATTGCCGGTAGGATCATGACCCCATTTGCCACCGTTTCCAGGAGTTTTCTGAAATAGAGCCAATGAACGTCCTCCATCCCATGCCGCCAGGGCTGTATTTTGCCTGAAGGCAGATGTCTACAGGCCCCGACTGGCCACCTAGCTCACCAGGCAAATGTTCCTATAACTGGGAACTCTCCTGGTTTTGGGGAGACTCCGGGAGACTTAGGGTAAAGCACTGGTTCTCCAGGTCTTCAGGTCACCATGGAGAAACTCCGGGTCGCAGGAGGGGCATTGAAGCCACCCCATACGCCACCCACTTCATCAGCGCGATCCGGAAAGTTGAGGGCCCTTGGGTAGCTTAAGCCTGGATGTTCATATTCTTACCAATACTGGCGGATTGGATCTTACAATGTGTGGCGGCCATTGTCTTAAAGTGCCACGGCCGCTTAGTCTTGCTCTCGATGTCTCGATGGCTCTCTCCTCCGTCTGGCTCTCGATGTCTATATTTATTGCTGGATCAAATTTTATTACTGAATAAAGGCTCCTTGCTGCCAAGGTGTGACAGAAGGATTTTCAGGATAAAAAGTCTATTCTCCAAAAAAAGCGCAATTTCATGTTGTGAGCACAAGAAAATAAACAAAGAAACGTGTTTTGTTGACTTGCAGGAGATCTTTATAATTGTATAGGAACCATGTTTTTTTTTAAATTCACAAATGAATCGTTTTGAGGTAATCAAAAAGTTTGTGGAAGCGGCCATCTTGCTTTGTGATCATACTCGCCGTTAGAGTTGATCAAAAGGAGGAAATGTTTTATTTTTCTTTTACTTTTCCTCCTTTTGATCAACTCTAACGGCGAGTATGATGACAAATCAAGATGGCCGCTTCCCCAAACTTTTCATGATTTTGTTTCTATGCCCAAATATGCTTCAAAGCTGTACAAAAATCTGGGCACCGATGAAAACCCATTACACCCAGCAGAGTATTCTGGCCTACCTCGGCAGGTCCGGAGGGGACCACCAAAAAGAGGAGCCCGTTATTTGCCCATTTACACTACGGAACATGGCATGGCCTACATAGGAGGCATTAGAAGGTGCTGCATGCCTTTAAGACACAGACGCCGGGGTATGATGTCATAACTCAGCACTCCACAGTAAGAACCGCAATCGTGAAGGCCGGCAGGTGGAGGCGCTAACTTGAATCAGGCCTAGGGCATCACCCGAGATAAATAGACTCTGTAAAAGAATACATATCAAAGCTATGCTTAGAACCGGTACTATTTGTCACAGTTAATGTTGCAGGCCCCGCGGTTGGCTTGACCGGTGTCAGAGAATTATGATTCTCAACATCTACAAGCAAAATCGCCTCAGGTTAAAAAAAAACATATATATATATTTAAAGACGTTCCCTGTACCTTCCAGCAAATTCCATCATTCTGCACGGAACATTCGGAAGATGATATGTCTTGTGTGCTCGTACAGAAGCTGTCAGCAGTAAAAATATCGTTGTCCACCACAACGACGAAAAAAAAATGAAATAACCTCACCAACAGCACAAGTCTACAAAACAAGTAGTGCCTTAACTTATTTAAGAACACGGCCGAGGAATTCAGTCTGGGATAAAATCGATCACCATGCGCGCCAGCAGTGGCAATACTTCATCGGAAAACAGCCACGCTCTTCGAAGCTGATTAGTTGCGTAGAAGAACAGTTTTGTTGACGCTAACTTTTGCTCGGTTGCACTCTAGATGCAAGCTCTTCCCGGTAATGTTCGTGGCGTAACAGCTGGAGACATCTACTGAGCTTCGAAAATCAATGGACCCCCCCCTCCCTTCCTGGATACTGAATGTCAAAGGAACTCGATCTTATCTGGCCTTTCGTTTCTTTAACTTCATGTGAAACTCATGGTGGTCCGTCCAAAATGTCCCCTTAGTCCTACATAATATCTGTAGCTATCCACAACTTAGATGGTGATGAGCATTCGGTGAGATTCTCTTATCATAGCAATTACTGAAAATCCCCTTCTGCCATATCAAAGCGATGTTGCTCGTTAACTATGGGTATAATGCCAGGTATTCCGTAGAAGAACCAGAAGGCATGATTGCCCTGGCTGCAAGGGATGAAGGAAGTTCATTGACTCTATTTATTGACTCTGGAGTCGTTGGTGAAGAGGGACATGACCATGGAAGGTCGACAGGGTTGTGCGAGAAGAATTCAGCTTTACGTACGGTTATGTTGGCCTCGCTTTTCACGGTGGGGGTGCTGGAACATCTTTAAAGGATACTTCTCCAACAAAAATGGTTTATATGTTAAAGTAATTCAATTAAAGTCATTTATAGAAACATAAAAGTTGGTGGCAGTGGCCAAACCAGTCCATGGTCTAGCCGTATGTTCAGGATAGCCTTATACCTCTCCACCAACTTCTTCACATTACACCTTCCATCATGTTTTAGACTATTTCAGTATTTAATATCTTATATAGTCCAAATAATTTGAATGTAAAAAATACACAATTATATCCATCTGCTAAAGAAAACGAAAAACTTACAAAAAAGAAAAAAAGGAAAGAAATATAAGTTAATTTTCTATGTCAATTTTTGGAGCACGCTGAAAAGATTTTGCCGTTACTTTGTTTGCTACTTACAATGAATGCATGCTGAGGCAATCTAGAGCACAGACGGTTCCTTTCTTCTGCCTCCCATTGTGAAGATGCACACATTTGAGAAATTGTAAACATTGTACGGGTATATCACACAACGGCAGCTTCTGCTACACAAAAAACAAGGTCATGGAATTACAAATAAATCAGCATACACTTATATAAGCCAAGGGGTTATAAAGTAAAAGGACAATTAAGGAATCGACCAAAGCTTGGACCAGCTGGTGGCCAAATGGAAGTGGGGACCACAATGTCCAAGCTATGACTACATCGTATCAGGACACAAGGAGAGTAGTTTAAAGATCTGATCTTCTGAAAATACTTGGACGTAGTCGTATGCCATGAAGCGTCCACTCAACGCTAAAAATGTCCTACTCATGGCAAAGACCTCGACGTTCAATGAAGGATTTGGTAGCGGAGAATTTCTCCATTGAGGTTTTGGACAAAGAGCCATTCGAGATCCCGAATGCTTAGGAAACTTTTCTAGGTTGGCTCAAAAAAGTTTATTTATACATTTATATTCTAAATTAAATTGAATTATTTCGTTTAAAGGAGGGGTCAAGATAAAGTGTGAAGGACTGCTTGTAATAAGGGTTAATCCTGGATACCTGTTCTCACCCCTGCAAGTGGCAAATGGTATATGTTCAGTGTTAATGGTCTTCTTAACATCCCCGTATCTACTGGTCAACCCCAACCCTGCCATATTCTCTCATTGGCTGGTGTCTGTGTTCTGCCATTGGTCTTCTGGTCTACTTACCCCCATTTCAATGGTTGTCTATGATGTGGTGTTTTTATTGTCTTTGTGTGTATATAACCCAATGAAGTTTACCGTTCGCCCCAACTTAATTCCAGCCTTGTCGGTATTCTCTGGGAAGAAAGGAAGAACTGCTATGGGAACCTAGCCAAAGCTAAATTACCAGGTTCATTCTTCTACTGAAGATCGAAGGAGCCCCAGCCTGCTCTAGGACATGCATAAGACATCACTGAACATAAAGACACGTTATACAGCCACCCGACGCATTTCGACGTGTGTATTGCATCACAGGTTTGGAATACATCCAACTCAAAGTGATATATCACCATTATATCAAATCCAGATTGTTCCTAATTAAACTTACCCCGTCATGTGTCAAGAACAAGATTACAAAATCCCCCCAAAAAAAGAGTAATAAGGTTCTGGGGTTTTAATTATGTATGTTGATATATTGTATTGGTATTAGAGAAGTATTAGAGTATTAGTTTGGCTAAAAACAAAGTAAATGATGTATAAGAAGGACCACTTAAGGGAGAAACTAACTATACTTATATATGATGCTAGCAAAATGGCATTTATTGCGTTTAGATATATTCTTAACTATTTTTATACTCATAGCCTCACGTCGTTCTGGGTTTCCCTGAATTGGGACACCGTCGTTGAAGGGAGCGGTGGGAGGTTGGGGGGGCTTGGGGTTAGAGGCAGGGCCATGACCTTGCTTCACCTTATGGCAGAAAGATAGGATATGACATCATAGCCCAACACAGAGGTTCAGTTGGCCACAAGCACATAGCTCAATCCGTTTTACAGATCTGGGATTTTTTTCAGGAAAAAAAAGCCTTTTTTGAGAAAAAATCAATCGAGCGAAAACATTATTTGCTTTTTTTGTGCACCCATTTCACAACGGTCAGCATTCTAGTAAGAATGGTAACTCCATCTCATCAGGTCCAACTCTGGTCCATGACCAACACCCAAAGTGCCAACACTCAACACAGAAACTGTCCCCAATGTGTAGAAGTTGACAGGGGGGCAAAGGAAGGCCCTACAGTTTTGGGGGGGGACATACACAAGAGATCTATGCCTACATAGGCGTACCCAAAGAGTAAAAAAAAAAGGCACGGCACATTGGGTCTCTTGACTATTTGGTCTAGGACCGGCTTTTCATCCATTTTTGGTCTTTCTCATATAATAATAATCTATGTCATCGACGCAACAGCAAAGATTTGATTGCATGTCTAATTTTTTTAATGTCACGCTAAGATTTGTGCTTAAAGCTCCGTACGAGAAGAAGCCTTTGTGCCAATAGACCGGCAGCGCTTACATCAAATTATTTAAGAGTCACAGCAGCTAAGAGCCCAGCAAAAGCTGATATTCCAGCCAAACCACGCTGGGCAGATTAAAGCACCGGAGTATCGACAGAGAAAATGAAATCCTAATACGAGACGCCCTGCGAAGGCGCCTGAGGCAGACTCGGCGCGGCGTGGCTCATTAAAAAAAAAAAAATTATTAAAAAAAAATAGAAAAATAATTCAAACAGGGAAAGTTTTCTCGGCTGAAGAAAGAAAAAAGATATGCAATTAATCGATTGAATATTTCAATTAGAAATGTCCCTTGGAAATAGCTAGAAATTTTTTTTTTTTTAATTTTTTATTTCTAGCATGAATGCGGTGCGCTCGAGATTTTTTTACATTTTGTTTACATATTTTTTTTTTTTTTTGTTATTAATGGATCATTGGAAATATTGTATTTCATAGAGGTGACATTAAATAAACGCCCGTGTATCTGGAGATGCAAGTGAAATCATACAGCCGGTAGGGATTCCAAATTTTTAACGATTTGTGTCTCATGGCGGCAGGACAAGAAAATGCATTACTAATCACTTCAGTTTCTGATGGGAGGTTTTTGCGAAGCTAGAGGGGTCCGGTCTTGAGATAATTCTATAATTTATTTGTCTCTTTTGATGGGGTATAAAAATTTTCTTTTTTTTAACACAGGGAAGCCAGATTATTTGCTTTTATTTTCATTTTTTTAATACTAAAAAGGTTAGGTTAAGGGAGCTGAGAGAGCGCAGATGATATTGATTTCCTTTTTTTTTTATTATAAATGACTCCAACTGTTTTGTCAGTTGGTGGCAACCAAAATATGGAAAGAGAATCTAAGGATGACCTATGATGACTCCTAGGTCATAGACGGGCGGACGAAGGGATAGGAAAGTTAGCGAGAGAAGGCGCAAACTCCTTTACAATAGTTATTTTAGAATTATGGCACTGAATATTGAAGAACAAGCTTAACCCTTTGAGTACCATTGCTAGTGACGCATTTATGACCTTAGAAATGGCTTATACTTTAGTGAGTGTGCAAGTATATGGTCTTAACATGTGTGTGTGTGAGAGAGAGCGTAAGTATACCTGCCAGCAGTCCCAAATTTCCCGGGACAGTCCCTTTTTTGGGTCCTGTCCCGTCTGCCCCAGCACAAAAATACTGCCTATGCACACTGCTTTACTGGGATCCAGGAAGGAAATGTTGGTGAGTGTGCGTAAGGTGTATGAGTGCAAGCTGCTAGCGTGTGTGTGTTACTGTTTGGTGTTAGAATATGTGTGTCTTAGTGTATAATGTTGGCATGAGTGTGGGTGTGTTGGTATTTGAAGTTACCATGACCATGTTTTTGGCACTTGATGTCAGCCTGTGTGTATGTTAGTGCATGGTGTTAGCATGTGTGTGAGTATGTCAGCATGTTATGTTAGTGTGTGTGTATATTAGTGCATGGTGGCAGCAAGTGTGTATTAGTGTATGGTGTTAGCATGAGTGTGAGTGTTAGGGTATGGTGTTAGAGTGTCAGTGATAAACCTAGGATTAGTGATGCCAGGGACAGGAGGGAGACAGATAGTGTGTGTGTGTAAGTGTACAGCGTTGGAGTAAGTGCGATGCTAGCATGTGTGTGTTATAGTTATGGAGTGGGTTGGGGGGACATCAAACTAATACTGTATCTATGTTCATGTAACCCTAGGCTCACCTTTGTGTCTAAGAGAGAGATGGATGTACAGATTTAAAGAATTGAGGAACTGGCAATCATGCTGATGGGTAAAGGCGGATGAGGAGGCCATCGTGATCCATGATGGGAGTTGTTGTGGAGTCAAATACACTTAATACATAATAGTAAAACAATGATTTCTAAACTATACACATCTTTACGTCTCGATCTTCAGGATAAGTTATTGGACTCCATTCTGGATACACAGCGTTTATTATATTTTAGCTGTAGAATTACTCTTTTTATATGTAATCGTGACATTGTTATCTGGGATTGCTTGCAATTCCCTGGGAGTGATACACAAAGGATTAGGATATTAAAAAAGATTCAATACCAGGGCGAGAGGCTTTTCCTGTTTTATCGGTATTATAGAATGCCTCTTCGCATGCACACTGGGCATCTCACCAAACTGCTGGTGATTATATCACACGTCGAGAAATATGTTTGAATTATTGTTGGTCAAGGGGCATATGCATATGGGGGGGATTTACACCAGACTTGTGCATTAGGATTAATACGAACTGCTAATTTACCGAATTTTGGTAAAATTGTCTATCCGTATGAAGCCCCAAAAATGAGGCCAGACCCCCAACAATCGAAGCAAAAAGCTCAGAATTGTCATCACAAAATGTGTGGACTCACATTCATGCACAGTCTTTCAAGCTCTCATTCCACATCTTCATCTTCTAGCTTTTATCTTTTTTTCCTTCTTCTCTCCTGTCGGGTTATGTCTGCGGAGATGCGGGCAAAGATAGAAGATTGAAGAAGAAGATATCGGAAGAAGAAGATGCGGTAGTGGACGGCAGAGAAGGTAGAACATCTAGAGAGCGTGAGAGAGTGAATGAGAGTGAGAGAGTGAATGTGGGCACAGGGCAACAAATTCCATTCCCGAATTAAAAATTCCCCCAAATTTTCAGCCAAACCGAACGGGCAGGGAATGAAATTTGCTGCTCAAAAACAAATGGGCCAAACTAATGGGTTTTTTTGGCCCATTTGCACCATATAGCAAGTGCGCCCCTTTAAAACGTCCCATGTTACACATCAGCAAAAATTCTCAGCTGCAAAGTCCCAGCTTTAAAGTCCGTTTGGCAGTGAAAGGGTCGATTGTTCTGAAATGATTTTTAGATTTAGCCTCACGTGTGATTCATTCGTCTATCGAACTCGTAATCTAAATAAAGCCCCAATCTATTGTATATATATCTTATCAGAATAACAAATTGATGGAACAGCGACCCGTGAAAATGCTAATATGCGCGCGGGGTGCAGGAGAGCCGCGGCTTTAGCTTTGAGATAACCACTTGAAGTCGATAAGCGAATAAAGTAACGTTGATTAAGAATTCTGCGACAAAAGCTTGCGTCTGCAGTTTTCACGCGCATTTCTCACGGAGCCGTTTGAGAGGAATCGAAATCCATGCAGAGCAACTAAAGCTGTAACTTTCTTCAAAGCGGGGCTTTTTTATTTTTTTCTCAATGTTTTACGAGCCTCGCTAAGCATTTCTAACGCAGCGTGCGTTATCAAGAGGGAACAATATTATGAAAAATGCATTCGAATCATATCTGCCGATAGTTGGAATGGCCACAGAGGGACTCTTTTGTTTTAAAAAGTGTGGTTAGATGTATAGACGCTTGGGGTGGATTTTTATGTACTATGTGGCCTATGGGTAGCATAGCGTCTCAAAGTGTCCTAGTTTTACAGCACTGTCCCCCGCTAGCTGCCCCACTTTCCTGCATTTTCCAGTCACCGGGGATCCTCAGATCTCTCCTGAACGACCAAGGAAGCTGCAAACCCAATGGTTGAAGCACAGACATCCATTGCAGCTCCTACGTGGCCTCCTCACAATCTTCTGTAGCTGAACCTCACGAGGTGGCTCCTGGGTATGATAGGAAGGTGACCATGCCAATGGTTCCACCGACGTTCAACGGCATTCCTGCTCAGTTCTCTCATTGGAGCGGAACACCTAAAATGTTGGGAGAATTTGGCCACCAAAGAGGGACTGTCCAAGAACGCCCAGTAGTTAGTTAGGGCCAAACTAATAAGATATTAGAGATATTATAGAGGAACGCTGGAAAGCCAGCAGGCTTCCCTCAACATTCCAGGTGCTCAAATACACCATTGTTGGGGGGGGGTGGAATTGGAGGCAGGCCAATAGACTTATCTTGGTAGGAGGCTAACGTTTACCTAGTTTGGTGCGATCTTCTGATCTCACTCACCAACCCAGGCTCTCCACTTACTTAAGTTGGGAAGGGTTGGGCAACAAGGTGTGACAGAGACCGAGAGTCAAGGCTGGCTGGCACAAAAACAAGATGGTTGAGAAGTATGGCCTTTCCCTCCATTGTGAAACGCAGCGATATCAAGATATCAGAAAAAAGACCCACTTTTAGGATTGTGAAAATGTAGCATCATGGGAAATAACCTTTGAGATTGCTAGACAGAACAAATACCCAACACGCTTATAATAGATATAAGGACTTATTTGGTAGAAGGCTAACATTTATAGTAAGAAATTTAATACAAGTAATATTTAAAAATATAGATTTTTTCATTGTTCTCATTTAAAATAAAGGTATATATTAAGAAGAACAGGCAGTTAATGTGAATGCATCCGAAATTGCTAAGGAAGAGCTGTCTGATCTTGATTGTGTGACCTCTGTAGGCCTGCTTCGCTCTCCTAATAATGTTTGTTCTCCGAAGGCGTCAATGTAATTAAACCCCCGCAAGTTTAATTTTCTCTTTGTCCGACTGGTTATTTATTCATAGTCACTGCGAACCAACAAAATACTTCGACAAATTCACACTTCAAGAGGTGGCGAGGATTACCCCGTTCCAGTTATGCTCTTTTGTTTAGTTTGTCATTGATAGATATTTTTTTTTTTTTGCAAGGTAATTTATAAAAATGTTTATAAATGTTTGAAAAAGTAAAAAAAAAAACAAATGCGTGGATGGATAAATCCAATATAACGATGGGCCTTTTACCGATGGTAGATGTTGGAGGCCACCTTGGAACCGACCACCAAGGATGACCACTCTAAAGGACCTAATGATGGGTGTTCTGCTCCAGAAAACCTCTCGATAAATTTTGGCCAATTTTCTCGTATCGAAAAGTAGCAGCCTGTTTCCTGCTATGTAGGAGTATAGGGATGACCACCTTCTTGTTAAGAGCTTCCTTGCGGTAATCATTACATTGACTTCGGTGACCGAGGATCTAGGACCCTTGACAAAGGAAGTTCCTAGACGTAGACAGAGGGAAGCAATCTGGTGCAATGGTGATCACCGAACCACCTTTGAAATCATTGGAAACGGTGGAAAGCCAGGCTGAAGTCCCATATTTGTGACAAGGCGTCAAGGCCTTTTGGGCCTCTAGACTTCTTAGTGAATAGCCCCATCACTCAAGAAGAGGATTTGCTCTGACACTGTGAATTTTCGACGGACTGTTTAAAACCAAACCACTGATTTTGAAGTGATTTATTCATGGAGTGCCCGGTACGGACGGAAAAACCAATCTCAAATCGCTTGGCTTGGAACGACAACGATCCGAAATATGAAAAAGTCATACAATTGTGAGAGTAAAATACACCAGATGTTCTAAGTATTGTTTCGTGTCTGCAATCAATAGCAATTTTGTGCTCAATGTGTGTTCTTATCCCTTCGCCTACATTTTATAATAATAAAAAGAGAATTTCCTTCGCCATTCAGATTGGCCCTGAATAGCTGCTGACCGTTTTCTGCTCCGAAGCCGTCGTTCCTCACCAATTCCTGTTAATGTTACAGCGAGACAGACGGCGAAATGAAGGGAGCGGCGCGGAATTCTTAAAAGAGATCTGGTAATGGCTTTTCCAACAGCTGCTCCTTGTCGAGAATTAGAAACCTATTAAAGTTAACCGTGCCGTGCTTTCTCCACTCGGAGAAAGATTGCCCATTGATTGTCCACGGACAGCTGCTGTGCAGAGGCAACACCGCCAACTCCTCAAAAATCTAAATCTCTCATAGAAAGTATTGATTCAGCTTTTTTTTTTTTTTACAAACCAATAATACCTCCATACATCAGTTACTTGAAGACGTATCGTATGAGCGAGGGCCATCTCCAAACTGCGAAAGTGGCAAAAATTTGTCATGGTTGGTCCATTCGTTGCCACGTGTAGCTGCCGCCATTACAAGCCGCTTTGGCACACGTTGATGAGGTAAAGTGGGGGGGGGGCACTGTGTGTGGGAGGGTACATATCAACGAATGAGAGGTGGTCTCATTGATGGTAACGGATGTGATTGATGGGTCCAACGACCTATGGGAGTTTTTTCTTACATTTTCACTCTAGCCAATCAGCATTTAGAAGAGGAGGGGACAAGTATTAGATATACAACTCCAGACTGATTGGAGTTGGAGTGTGAGACAGTGACGGTTAGGTTAGCAGATGCTGACATCGACACTCATTACTCATATACAATACTGCGGGTTAATGAATAGTTATTGTGTGGACAAGTCAACTTTTATTATCTTTCTATAATAGCTATTATTCTTCATTAATAAATAAATATTGGTGACAATATAATATGTATAATATATAATATTGGGGAAATTCAGTCCTGCTCCACGGGTGAGTAAAGGTGAGTCCACAAGGTGTCAGGGACCTCCATCTTTGGAAGCTCCCCCAGAACATCATTCCAAATAAAAAAAGGCCCCCGAATTTCATCCAAGGCAGGCGGCCAGGGGAACTTAATTTGTAGCCAGAGATGTATTTACCTTAAGCCTGACCCGGGGCACCCCCTCTGTGGCCACCATCTTTACTGACGTCATATCCTGGTGCTCCTTGTCTTAAAGGCGAGCAATGCCTATGGAGAATTATGGAGATCTCCCCTGTAACCGGCCCATTGAGTAACATCAAACCGGGGGGGGGGGGTAAGAACACCCGAAAAGGTGATTTGCCCCCTCCCTCGTTTTGCAGTAGGAGGAAGCTGCTGTTCCAATCATTAATTGCAAAGTATGTTACGCAAATAAGCCTTATTTGATCTGTCATTTTATTCATTCCTCTGTAGGTTTACTCACATAAAACACAGAAACTTAAGAGGCTTTTTCAGTTTCTATGGCAATAACCTATCAGTGCCTGCTTTTGTGCCAGGAAAAATGAAGAACGAGGCAAAATGTTACATGATGAATTATTATTCCTGGGAAGCGTTCAATACTAACGATTATGTTTCTGTTACTGCATTTGGGTGCAAAAGTGTTAAATTCAGCCGAGGGGTGGAACGGCACATCTAAAGCCCATCTTAAACTATGTGTGATTACAGATGAGCATCTAAAGGGTGGGAAATAACCATTCGCTGGAGGTCTACTCTATAGCCTTGATGATAATATGAGAAGTTCCATCATATGCTCTAAAAGTATGGATTTACGGGTATTGATTGTGATGAGCAATTCCAAGAAGTGTAAAAACCCAGAAACCCAGACTTGATTGACATATTTATATTTCATTACAAAAAGGCTAATGTATTATTATGGAACAAGGTTTCAAGAGATCACCCTGGAAGCTGATGTTTGGCAGAGAGCAAGTGAATGAGAGAGGATAAGGAAGGGAGTATGTATATATGACTGTATATATTAGAGTGAAAGTGTATGTATAAGTGTTTGTGTGTGAGCATGAATGGATATGTGTGAGGATGAATGTGTAAGTGTGTGTTAGCATGAATGCGTATGTGTAAGTTAGCATGAATGTGTATGTGTAAGTGTTTGTATGTTAGCATGAGTATGTATGTGTAAGTGTTTGTAAGTTAGCATGAATGAGTATGTGTGTTTGAGGATGAATGTGTAAGTGTGTGTTAGCATGAATGCATATGTGTAAGTTAGCATGAATGTATATGTGTAAGTGTTTGTATGTTAGCATGAGTATGTATGTCTAAGTGTTTGTAAGTTAGCATGAATGAGTATGTGTGTTTGAGGATGAATGTGTAAATGTGTGTTAGCATGAATGCGTATGTGTAAGTGTTTTAAGTTAGCATGAATGGGTGATGTGTTTTTGAGGATTGAAGTGTAAGTGTGTGTTGGGCATGAAATGCATATGTGTAAGTTTAGCATGAAATGTATATGTGTAGTGTTTGTGTGTGAGCATGAATGGGTATGTGTGTTTGAGGATGAATGTGTTAGTGTGTGTGGTAGCATGAATGCGTATGTGTAAGTTAGAATGAATGAGTATGTGTAAGTGTTTGTGTGTGAGCATGAATGGGTATGTGTGTTTGAGGATGAATGTGTAAGTGTAAGTGTGTGTTAGCATGAATGCGTATGTGTAAGTTAGCATGAATGAGTATGTGTGTTTGTACTGCTTGAAGCAGCCAACCAGTGGCAGGAAAATGCTGATTCTCAAATGGGCGCACAAGGCTTTAAACAGATTCACCCAGTGCATATGGGGGGATTTCACAGAATCCCTTGCCGCATCTATTTGCAGTTATCATTAAAATGCGTATAATGTCCCTTAAATGGGGGGAAAAAGACATTCTTCTGGATTGTTGTTTCTTTCTGTAGTTAAAACAAGTGTATGTTTGTATAAATATTTATTAAATCAACTAATTTGTTTATTCCAGCAAAACTAACAAAAAAGTGTAATTCGGCTCTAGCTACTGAGTAATACAGCTACCCGCGGAGCGTTAGCCTTTCATCCATTGAAATCACTCGCTAATGGCACAGGGCTACGTAAATACACCACGTCTTGATGATTTTTGACACAAATAGGTCTATTAAGCAAAGAGAGTTACAAAAGAGTCTCCGGGACCCGGCTTCTAATAGAATTACAAAAAAGCGGAGGAAAAGTGCAAAAAAAAGTGTTTTTTCTTAATGCATTGTCGTATACGTTAGTTATCAGGACCGGCCGTCTGGCACACCAGGCAAATGCCCAGTGGGCTGCTGGATCCCAGTGTCCCACGTTCACCTGATCTGCTGCTCCTGTGGCAGATTGGGTGCAGCTTTGTACAGGGGCCATCTGGATTTACCCGCGTCAGATAAAAACATAATATGGGGCATTGCATATCCAGCCATTGGCCGCTCTTGCGTCATTAGGAGCCGCTGGCCTTAAAGTGCCAGGGCCACCTGATCATCGCCAGTCTGGCCCTGGTAGACATGTTGTATTTTAAAGGGATTTTACATTGTCCCGTGTTTAGGTGGGCAAGGCAAGACAAGAAGAACCACCTTGCAGCACTGACCTTCATGTGGAGTGTCCTGCTAAATTCAGGATTTTGGGTATGGAATACGTAGATATGATGTGTTCTTCTCTGATTTGGTGCAGGGGGGGCTCCACATTTGAATTGGTTATGGAAGAACTAGACTTGGCAACACCTAAATGAGGTAATGGTGGATATGGAGAGTAATGCTTTTCTACATGCATTGTTTCCACCCTCATCTCATCAATGTGGCAAGGCATGGGAAGGGTTGGAGCCAGGCCTAGAAGAAGGCTCGGGGACTTTTCCACCCACCCAACTTAACTAAATAGTCACTTCATCTTGCGGAGGCCAGGTCGAGCTACTATGAAGGTCTATGTCAACCTGCTAAGAAGGACATGAAAAGCATTTCCTTTGATATCGCTGAAAGAGGGGAAGGAGGCCCCAGCCACCATGGTTGGTCTCCTGGGTCCATCTGGCCAACTACACATCCAATTCCTACCTGGAAAGATCCAGGCTTCAGAGTCCTCTCTTTCCAGGATGCGGGTAGGGGCAGGAAAACTAGTCATGGTTGGAGAGGAAGCGGGCAGGGAGTGGAGCGAGGGAGATCACCGCTCCAGCAACCTGGAGTATTTCTGAGGTGACCCAGATACCCGGATAAGTGGTGCAACCCAGAGAGTTCCTAGGTTCCTGGATTCCACACACAAGATTTCCCTAGTGTACATTTAGCTGTCATCCGTAAAACCGTGCCCAATACTCACACCCCAGCCACAGCACTTCACCTGCATAGCTTTTTTCCCCATATCAAGGTCCACCTGCACCGTTCTGCAGGACGAATACCCCAAAATTGATCTCTTTGGGGGGCTTCTGGTCACATTAATATTTATCTAATGGGCCAGCTACAAGGGAGATCTCCCATCTCGCCAACCGGACCATTTTCTGAGGGGGCACAACCTCCATAGTGGTTTACATGGACCTTTAAGAGACAGAGCACCAGGATTTACCGTCGTAACCCCCCCCCCTCCCAACGCGATCAGCGATAAGAATGGCGGCAGAGGGGGAGATTTGGGTGGCCGCTGATCATTAGTGTTATTAGTGTTTCCTAACAGCCTTCGCTTAACCCCTTAATGACCAGGCCCGCACATGTACTGGCTCAAAATGCATTGTTTTCAATTGTCCTTAAGGGGTTAATATGAAAAAAAAAATTAAATCCCTGCTAAAAAAAGCAATATCTCCAATAATACGGATAAGCATCTGAATTCTTCTTCTGTTTGTGTTTTCTTAGGACGAGAAATACCTTTTTTTTCGCGACAGCGTCATGTCTAGAGTTGTTCAGAAAATGATTTATCGCAGCCGTGTTATTGAGCAAAAAAAAAAAGTCATTAGAACTTTAAGAGAAGTCAGGTTTATGAATCCGCCGGTCTTGATTTTTTTTTTCTCTCTCTAGACTTTGTTGAGGGTTTCCATGGCGATGACAGCTTCAGTGCTTTAGATTTCAATATTTCGGATTGGGCAAAAATAGATAGGAATAAAGCAGAAGTCCTCAGTTTTAAGAAGATCTAGCTTAGAGGCTTATTTTTTTTTTTATAAGAACGACCCCCCAACCCCCAAAATCTGAATATTAATTTAGGGGGGAAAGGGAAAAGCCTGAATATAAAAGAACGACCCTATAGGAAAAAAGTTTTACTGTAAATATTGATTTAATTAATTTTAATAAAGCTTATGATTGAGAAAAATATTTTGTTTTTATTTTCCCAACATCTGCCCCAGAACATCTGCCTATTTTTTCCCCTATAAATGCCACTGTGCCCCAATGAATATGCCTTTAAACCCCTATGCCACTGTGCCCCATGATATGCCTTTTTAACCCCCTATATGCCACTGTGCCCCATGTTATGCCTTTTGACCCTCTATGTGCCACTCTGCCTCCAGACATGCCTTATACCCATATATATGCCACTCTGGCATTTAGGGGGTTAAAAGGCATATTATGGGGCAGAGAGGCATATAGGGAGGTATAAAGCATTTCAGGAGGCAGAGTGGCGTATAGAGGGTTAAAAGGCATTTCTGGAGGCAGAGTGGTATTAAGGGGTTAAAAGGCATTTCACAGAGCACTCTGCCTACAGAAATGCCTTATGCCCCCCATTTAACACTTCCCGGATCTATTCTGGGATCTATTGAGTTAATGGCTGATTCCTTCCGTCTTTGACGCTTCCCTGATTGGCTGACGCGAGGGTGGCGTCTCTGAAGACCGCCTATCTTTTGGGCTATTTAATATTCGCTTGAGTGTGGGGGCTTACATGAGTGTGAAGTTTAACTATTTATTTAATGGCTGTTTATATATTTTATTTTTTATTTTTTAATATATTTAATATAATATTTTTTTTTTTTTTTTTTTTTTTATAATAATATTTTTTTTAAGTTCTTTAAAATCAGAGCGCTGTTCACTTATTTCATTAAAAAAAAAACCCATACTATATTAGTTCAGATGAGTAAATACTGTACTGTAAATATTTTATGTGTAAATAACGTCTCATTTGAAGGAGAACGGCGACGGAGCGGAATCGGAGCGGGATCCTGAGTTGAGTTGACCTGCAGCCCCTCAACACCTATGATGAAGGTCCTTCTGTGGCTGTGTTGTGTCGTATGGGCCTGTGCAGGTGGGTTTCTTTGCGGATCCCAGCAAGGGTTAATCCTTAGCCCGTTTCTCTAAGATCTTTAACCATTTGCTTTATATTTCCAGGCGTCTCTTCACAAGAATCCATGGAACGGTCCGGTTCCGGGACTGTAGATCCACCACAGGTTCTGTCCTTGACCTGTAAACTGGCTGGAACCTCCCTCGCCGACACATTTGCGACGGGGTTAAGGCAACAGGGAACTCGCGTCAGAGACGCAAATCAACGGGGGATTTATCTAAAACTCGACGGAATCAACGCAGAAGACGCTGATGTTTATTACTGTACGCATGAAACGGCGTAAAATACAAGCTACGAGCATGCGCAGGAACCATGGGATGGATTGCATTGATTTTATCCAGGGGGAGAGCTGACGCCCTCGCTTCTGGGAGAAAAGTAAAGCTAGGAACGAGGATGAGGGTGACAGAGCTGAAAATTATATTCTCTAGCTAGATCTTTAGCATAATTTTATAACTTAACCCCTTAAAATATGTGTCTGCATTCAGTGTTTTGTGTACTTACCTATCTCCTAAATTGTTATGCTTTATATATATATATATATATTTACCCCTATATTATGATGAAACACATGCTTTGGCTTCTACAAAGAGCTCAACTTGTCCTCAATAAAACAAGGGGTACCCTAGGCCAAGTGCAAACTGTCTACAGGGATGTTGCCCAAATATAACTATTATAAAACAATGAAAATTGTTCATGCTTTTGTTATGTTTGTCTCAGTCTGCAGTCTATAGGTATGTCTTTATCTCGGTTCTGTGTTTAGATTCAATGTTTTGTTGCAGCTCATTAGTAATTCAGTAGGCAGGGTTAAGCGCTAGGACCCACCGAATATTGGAGTACTTTGGCGTAGTGGTGGTCTAAGCATACTGTGTGACTAAATCTCCAATTGTTTTCATATAGTCCTAGACTAGTCCTGTATTTATGTGCGTCAGTCTTTATGTGCCTTTGCCCTTCTTCCCTGAATCATCTGAGGATCTCGGTTCCTCTCTCCTCTCCCCATGTCCCAGGTAAGATATCCTATCCTTGCTTAAAGGAGAAGTGTCTGAGGATCTCGGCCCCTCACTCCATCTAAATGTAGGGAAACATTTAGAGAGCATGTGAGAGTTAGTGAATGAGAGTGTGAGTGAATGTGGACATTTTGCTTCGTTTTCGGACGCTTTGAGGGGGCGGGGGGCCTGGACTCATTTTAGTGGCTATGTAGATATCGCTGAATGTGCCAACATTCGGTAAGTTTGCAATTCATACAAAACCAAATTCACAAGTCTACTAACTGGCTCCCCTCACCCATGGTCTACAGTCACATAACCAAATGTTGCAACCCTGAAGTCATGTATAACCATTCTTCAAAGGCACCACGGGTTAATCTTCTCGCAATGAGGCACAGTTTGTGTAATTATACTAGGAGAACGCATAAATAATTTATTTTCAAAAGAATGTTAGCTTTGAAGATTCACCTACAGGCCCTTCCTTCTGATAATAACAACGTTGAGGGAATTTATTATTTTTTAACCACTTTAAAGTGGTTCTGCTGAACATTTAATCTCCATTACACTAAAGTATCTACAGTCCTTTAGTCTGTAAAATGATTCTATAAATGTTGCCTCGTTCATAATGTTTAAAGGCAATGCCTAATTGTCATGTGACACAGAAACAGGCACTGATAGGCTGTTGCCATACAAGCTGTTTTATGCAATCAAACCTTCAGGGGAACGAATTAAAGTACGGAGCTGCCAAGGTTTATTTGCTTAACAAAGGGGGCAAGTAATACTTTGTCTAAGGGGAGCAGCCTATTCAATATTTAAGGTTCTAAGGAAGTTTCCCCATAGTGACCCAGAGACCCCGAGAAGTGGGGCTTCACCCAGAGTCTCCAGGCAACACCTGGAAAGTTTCCGGGTATGCCGGCCAAAAGTAGCGTGCAACCAAGCACATCCAGCTGTAGGCATCGCTGATGTCATCAGAAGGCCTCCACCTTAAAGTGCCAACGCCACCTGACCATCGCCAGTCCAGCCCTGATTAGAGCTCACAGGAGCTGGACCATGTTTTGTGTTAATTTAGGAGCTGTTATGGTTGATGGAGTCTTTAGGGTTAATTTAAGAGCAGTTATGGTTGATGGGGTCTTTAGGGTTAACTTAGGAGCTGTTATGGTTAATGGAGTCTTTAGGGTTAATTTAAGAGCAGTTATGGTTGATGGGGTCTTTAGGGTTAATTTAGGGGCATTTATGGATGATGGGGTCTTTAGAGATAATTTAAGAGCAGTTATGGTTGATGGAGTCTTTAGGGTTAATTTAGGGGCAGTTACGGTTGATGAGGTCTTTAGGGTTCATTTAAGAGCAGTTATGGTTGATGGAGTCTTTAGGGTTAATTTAGGAGCTGTTACGGTTGATGGGGTCTTTAGGGTTAATTTAGGGGCAGTTACGGTTGATGGGGTCTTTAGGGTTCATTTTAAGAGCAGTTATGGTTGAATGGGGTCTTCAGGTTTAATTCAGGGGCATTAATGGATGGGGGTGATGAGGATGAGGATGAATTTGATGATAATACTTTTTTTTTCAAATTTCGGGCCCCAAAATTAAGGGGAATTACGGTAATTTCTCCCGTTTGTAAGAGCATTACGGAATCTGCCGGCCGTCATGACGCAACCGCCACGTGTGCATTCTTAGAGATCAATGGAGGCCCAAACCACCTGAAACCATCGATAATTCAGATGATGATTGGCTATTTCCGGGTGTTTAGATAAAACACTACGTTTTCTTTTTTCTCTTTCACCCAATCAGCATTCATTCATTCGCCGCTTTGTGTTTCAAGCTGTCGCATCTACATGTGGACCCGCAAAGTAATTCCCGCCGTTTCACTGCTAAAAGGTTAATTTGCTGTCAGTCGTTAAACGGCCATTAAAATCAGGTGTCAGACGGAGTTATGGTGAAGAGGCAGATCATCGAAGCCTCGCATCTCCCGCAGAGCTCGCTGGGAAGGAAATAAACGATTCTCAGAATGCAAATGGTTTTAGATCCCATGTAACAGTTAAAAGAGTGATGGCGAAGGTTTTGGGGGGCCTGTGTGCCCAATCTTTTATGCATCAAACCAAGTTGCAGGCCCCCAAAATGCCAACAATCCCCTTTGTCCTTATCTTTGTTCCTTCTCATCTCTCCCCTTATTCATTTTCTCTTCCCTTCCTCATTATCTTTCCTCCTTTTCTCCATCACTCCTCTTTCTAATTATCTCTCCCCTTATTAATTGTCTCTTCCCTTCCTTGTTATCTTTCCTCCTTTTCCCCATCTCTCCTCTTTCTCTTGATCTCCACCTTCTCTCTATCTCGCTGTCCCCATCTCTCTTCTTTCTAATTCTCTCTCCCCTTTCTCCCTATCTTCTCCCTCACTCATTGTCTCTCACCATTTTCACTCTCTCTCATTCTCTTCTCCTTCTTCCAATCTCCCTTCTTTCTCATTGTCCCCCCTTCTCACTTTCGCTTCCTTTCCTCTCCATTGCTCCTC
>VKOC01025391.1:0-24951 GCA_009364415.1 Spea multiplicata
TCTTAATCCCTTATTTTCTGGGCGATCAATTTAGTTTTGTGATGTGTTTTAGCCCTTCGTTCATAGTGTTTAGTAAATTATATATCCTGTGTTAAAATTAAGTGTGTAAAGAGAAGAAGAAATAAAAAAAAAGAAGGGGAAAAAAAACAAAAAAAAAACACTTTGTGTGTTGTGTGTTTGTGTGTTGTGATTCAATACACCTTCATTCGTAGTGTTTAAAGACCAAACTTGTGTTTTAGTGAGCAACAGAAAAAGGGGGGGAAAAAAAACAAAAAAAAACCCTTATATAAACCCCCAATTTGTTAATTTTTTTCTACCAGATTCAACATCTTTTATTGTAACTGTAGTGCCTTCATATACTACTTTAAGACTGGTAGGAAATCCCCATCTATAACTCATTTTTTTTTGTCTTAGTATTGAAGTAAGTTCGTGAAACTTTCTTCTCTCCATTCTTGTTGTCGATGAGATATCTGCGAAATATTTTAAATTTTTAAACTTTTCTGGTAGCGTCGTTTGTTCTCGGATACCCGTGTTAAATCTTTCTTTTACGTAGAGGCTCGTGAATCCTATTAGAACATCTCGTGGTAGTTCGTTATTTATTTGGCTTGGTTTTTTTAATCTATAAAAAAATTCCAGCGATGTATGTTTTGTTGTTTGATTACCGAGAGTCCCATTTATAAGTTCCAATAAATAGTTTTCTAATGTATTTCCCTGAAATATCTCTGGTATTCCTCTAATACGTAAATTTCTTCTGCGATGGTTATCTTCAAATCCTTTCATTTTATTTTCCAGGGATTTAACCTTTAAGATTAAAGACATGTTGTCATCTCGAAGTAAATTTTGTTCTTCTTTGATCTTTAATATCTCCAATTCTTGTAGTTTTAACGACTGCAAGATCTTAGTAACATCTTCTTTAATTTCGTGTGTACTTGTTTCAATGTCATTCTTAATTTTTGTATATAGATCATTTATCTGAATAGATAATGGTTCTTCATCTGTGTGTTGTTCGTGTACTTTAAGCAATTGGAGAGATTCTCTCCTATCCTCTAATGTTGATCTTCTACTTGTTTGTGAATGTTCTTGCTGAGAGGATTTAGGAGAGTAATAATCATTGATAGGTTTGTTTTTGTCCTGTCTCTTTTCTTGTAATAGGCTCTTGTCTCTTTCTTTATCTTTTTTTGGAGCCATTTTCAGCTTAAGTGCTTTACGTGAATTTTTGAATAAATTCGTTAGTGCTTGACACTGACAGTTTATTATAAATTAAATCTTTGTTCAATATGTAATTAACTTCTTTTCTCCTTTTCTCCTTTATCAGAAACTGAATCATCCAGCTTAAATCAGTATCCATATTTAAATAGATAAAATAAAGAAAGACATTGGATTTATAGATATAAATTTCGCTACTCGTGTTTACATTATATAACAGATTATCTTCATGCTCGTGTAGTCTCTCCACTCTTCTTAATTGCATCCTCGGTTTCATGTGTGTTAATAAAGCCTCTATCATCCTCCCTCCCCATTTTAACTCCTCCAGCTCTTCCACTTAATACTTCTCATTATATCCTTTTGGTTCTAAATATAAAAATGTTGTGTTGGTTATTAGTTGTTAATATTATTGAGTGTATGGAAGTCCAAGTATAAAGAGGCTATTTGCATAATTTAGCACACATCCCCTCTTGATTCAATTTTCTTGTCTCAACGGCTCCAATTCTTGTATAAACTATATAAAACTATATACAACCGGTATGCATATTTACTTTGATTCAATCAGTCTACTCACTTTTAGCAGAAAGTTCTTATTGTGAGCGATGTATGCTTTAAGCGTAGAGCAGAATTCAATTGATTAGGAGATCTCTTCATCCTCGTAGGAGTTATATTCGTGATGGATACTGCTATTTATGGCAGTCTTGCTGTGAAATACCGTGAATGCCGTAAAATTCTTTCATTTAGGCGCGAAAAGGAGGGGGGAGTGACTTATTGCGCAGTGTTTTCAATATCGTTGCTGTAACTCTTTATACATAAAGACTCGTAAAGAGTCGTTGGTACGGTGGGGTAGCCGTGCAGGCGGATATTGGGACCGTCTTCAGGTCTTAGTCGCCTTCTTTAAATGGAAGGCGAGACCCTCTCACCGTCTCGCCTCCGCTATGCATCCTGGTGGTTCGCCTCCCAAATCTCCCCGGCCACCTCGGACGCCGCACCCGCTCCCCCCCTCCACTTCCACGCCAACGCCAAGCCCATCTCCTCCTCCTCCAGAACGCACGCCACTCGTCACACGTCGTCACACGTCATCATGTCCAACCCCGTCTGTGGAGGTCGAGATATAATAAATTTAACTTGTACAGCTTTCACTCCTTTGAAGGTCCTCAAATATTATATGCAGAATACTGATTCAACAAATTGGACCTCAAATAACATTTTCATACTTGGAAATTTAAAACCGAATGATTTACTTCTCAGCTTTTCAGATAAACTACTGGCAGTTAACATCTTACTATCTATAAAAATATGCTTGGCCAGAGCCTGGAGGAGAGATGCAGCTCCCACATGGAAAGAGATAACATATCAAATAACATATCAGGCGAATATGGAAAAATATTTTTATTTGTTGAATCAAAATCCCGCTAATTATAATGACATACGGTCTCCTTGGTTTAATTATATTTTAAGCACTCATACATATATTTCCGATTCAATCTTGTAGATATCTCTTCTTTTTGGATTTAAATCTTAACCTCCTTGAGTCTCTCTATGCCATTTTATTCTCTTTATCTACTTACTGTAAGACCCCAATGGGTATAGTCCCTTCGAAGCATCTTCTAGTTACTGATAACTAATTCTTCATCCTCCTGCCGCCATCAGATTATTGTGTAAGCAATTAAAATACTTTTGATCGATATTGTTATAAAACTGAAGCTTAAATTGTAATCTGTAGTGGATTGTAATCGATATACTTATTTTCATACTTTTTTATGTAGTATGTTTTTGATATTTATGTTTATATATGAATAAATATTTAAAAAAGGAAAAGAATATGCATAGCCAGTGCAAAGTAAGAAAAAAAACCCCTTATTTAGGTATTTGCCTTGATTTTGGAAACACCTCATATGGCTGGTATTTATTTTGGTAGTTACTGGGCTAAACTTGGTTGCTGGGATATATATATAATATGCTTGGAGTTTAACCCACAAAAGTGGCCAGAAAAAGCTATACTGCTGTATAAAGCTATACAGTGCTAATACACAGAAATGCTCTGCTATCTTGGATATCAAACAATTGCAAACACAACACAGGTGTGGCAGAATTATCGGCACCCTTTTAGTTAATACTTTGTGCGTACCTCCCTTTGCCAAGATAACAGCTCTGAGTCTTCTATAATGCCCAATGAGGTTGGAGAATACATGGCGAGGGATCTGAGATGCCTCCATACAAAATCTCTCCACATCTTTTAAAGTTCAAGGTCGACGCTGGTGGACTGTCCACGTGTTTTCTATGGAGTTCAAATCAGGGGACAGCGATGGCCATAGTAGGACCTGGATTTTATCAGCCCCAAAACATTAAAAAAGTTACCACCATATTTAACTGTGGGTATAGAAACATAGAAAGTAACGGCAGATAAGAACCAGTAGGCCCATCCAGTCTGCCCAACTTCTGAGTACTTTCCTTTAGCACTTGCCCTTTTCCTATATCTAGCTTGGCCTTATGCCTATCCCATGCTTGCTTAAATGACTTTACTGTATTAACATCTATCACTTCTGCTGGAAGGCTATTCCATGCACTACCCTTTCTGAAAAGTAATATTTTCTGATGTTACCATTAAACCTTTGTCCCTCTAGTTTATGCTTTTGTCCTCTTGTTGTGGTAGTATTTCTCCTTTTAAAAAAATATCTTCCTTTACCTTGTTGATTTCCTTTAAGTATTTTAATGTTTCTATCATATCCCCCCAGTCCCGTCTTTTTTCCTGGCTATATAGGTTAAGATCCTTTAACCTGTCCTGGTAAGGTTTATCTTGTAATCCATAAACCATTTTAGTAGCCCTTCTCTGCATTTCTATATCCTTTTGGAGATACGGTCTCCAGTACTGTACACAATACTCCAAGTGAGGTCTCACCAGTGATTTGTACAACGGCATGAGCACTTCCCTCTTTCTACTGCTAATACCTCTTGCTATACAACCAAGCATTCTGCTAGCATTAGCTGCTGCTCTGCTGCATTGTCTGCCTACCTTTAAATCCTCAGAAATAATTACCCCTAAGGCTAGGTTTCCGCTTGTTTTTTTTTTGCTAAAAACGCCCATATAAACGCCAATAGCGCCACCTGGCGTTTTTTTAGTGGAAAAACGCTGCAGCCAGATGTTAGCTGTTCTTCAATAGGAAATCGCAAAATGCCATTTCTATTGGCGTTTTTCTGTTTGGCGTTTTTTTCAGTCCTGTTTGGCGTTTTTCTGCTTTTTTGGGCTCTGTGGCAGTTTTTCAAAATCGCAGCATGTTGACACGTTTTTTGCAAGGAAATCTTGGCGTTTTTCTCCAATAGAAGTCTATGGGAGAGAAAAAACGCCATGAAAAAGCCATGTGGGTTTATTGCCTTGGCGTTTTTTATGGCGTTTTTTCCACAGTTACAATGCAGAGGATGGACCCAGTATCTGTGTGTCCTATGAGAAATAGGCTGGAAACAAACAGTTTCACACAAAACAAAGTCCTGGACTGGTTCATATTGAATTCTACACCATTTGGAACAAACATGCCATTACAAACAAACATCCGCGACCGGATCCTGCGTGCCAAAAGCAACAGCAAACAATTTGCACCATCATTTGGGGCCAATCTTCCCAGAGGAGCAGACATTCGAAATAAAGCATGCCTTACAAACCACAGAAAAGAGACAAAAGGGTCTACCAAGTAAATGACATCAGGAGAGGGCAGATACTTGCCATTTACCCTAATCCCTTTTAGCTGGGTGAAACTTCTAACTTGTAAAGGCTGGAAAAACTGCCTAAGGTCAAAAAAAGCAATTTCCACAGAAAGGCTAAAACGCCAGAAAAAACTGCAGAAAAAACGCCAAAACGCAGGTAAATGCAGTGGCAGTTTTCTTGGCAGTTTTCCTGGCGTTTTTCATCAAGAAAAAAACGCCGGACAAAAACCCAAGTGGAAACCTAGCCTTAGTCACACTAGTTATTTAATACAAATGGTTGTCTCATGTTTGTTTGGTGTTGTGTATGCCTGGTTTTATATTCTAAAAAGCAAGATATTTTTCTGAAATCTGCTATATGCTTATTAGAGATGCATATTACGGTAATTTTTATACGATAGTGACTAGTTCTATTTTGTATTTGTCTTCAAAAATATTTAAGCTTATTTTTGCCACGTCTCAAACAAGGACTCGATCTCTTATACACTTTTCGCCCTGTAGAATGCACTCTCCCTGACACTTGCTATTCCTTCCTTAATATCAGTACCTCCCTTTCAAAGCTCTTTAATTTTACACAGCCTGAAGACAGCCTCCGGCACTGAAGTTGCACAGATTCTTGGTTTCCCTTTTTTTGTGGCACAAAAATTATAAAATCTTTCGTAAAACCGTATATGAAATAATGTATGCAGAAAATGGTATTTCAATTATTTTTTTTATTTTTAACATTTCGCTTGTTGCTAATTTAATTGTAGAGTGCATATACCTTGTTAATGTGATTGTTATGAAGGAAAGAACAAGGCCGTGCTCCTTAGAATGAGAAAACAATATTCCGATTTGTGTCGTCTGTGTATGCATGTATATATGTGTGTATGTGTGCTGTATAAATATATATATATATACATACATACATACATACATACACACATACATACACACACAGACGACACAAATTTTTTATCTTTTTATATAATAAAAAAGAAACCGTTAAATCCAAATTTCAGGGTGAAATTACCAGTATGAGCATACAAAAGAGCAAGAAATCAGCATACACACTGTAAATGCGTTTTAGAAGCACACAACAGACGCATTGGGGATTCTCTCGTACTATATGGCCAAAAATGTCCTATCTTGACACTGCATCAAATTACCACAACCTTGGCAGGCCCTGTCTAATCCTAGCATGGCCGTCGTATTGTTTATTGTGGAGCTGAATCGGTGGCGCTGCGACGCTTTTAAACCCACTGAGACTCTCCTGCAATCTAAAAGTTTTTTCACCTTGCAGAATATGTCAAAGCTTTATAACAAACTATGATGTTGGGAAATGCCGCCCAACTTATTTGAATGCAGCAGTTTCACTGATGGAATGTATGTTCTGGGCTGATAATTTGATAGCTCAAAGATTTCGAACTTTATTTTTTTCCCAATAGTGATTGGAAGATATATGGCCAAAAATAAATAAACACAAGTGACATGGAGTACCATGTCTGTATTTTCTTTCCCCCAATTAGTCAGCCGTACATTGCTGCCATACAGCCCCACCTGCTAGGTTATTGTGTGTGCTTTGGTATTCATTCTTTGGCTGGAAATCTTTAGGGCCTGTGTGGCTGGATATCTTTAGGGCCTGTGGTTTCAGAGCTGCGACGTACCACTTCTTCTATGGTCTGGTTTTTACGTCAATCACCCGCAGAAATCAATGCCATTTGACATTGAATTGGCTCGTTTACTGTAACTGGTTAATGTCCGCTCTCACATCGGAAGCTTGTGTATTTCCTCTTGTTGGCTGACTTTAGTTGTGACCACACAGCACCTTGTCCATGCTGTTGGCACTTGCTCAAGAGGCTTGAGTGCCAAGTAGACAGAAACATGGTGTTTCGCATGGAAACACTCTGCAGAACACATGGTGGCTTCAAGAAAATAAGACATGACTGGTCTTTTAAGATATTGGCCTGATCTTGAAGTCCATTTCTAAATTCCTATAAATGGTAATATTACAATTTTATTCTTATAACTGAATTGAGAGAAGTAAAAGTCTTTATGCTGCATTATTAATGTCTCTTTACTGTAATAGTATAGATGCAGAGGCCATAATAATGGATGATAACACTGACTTACGTGATTCGGTGGTACTATGTCTAGGCTGTCAGTTGTGATCTCTTCAGATAAAAAGTATTATTGAGGAATGGCGTGATCTGTGCCTACCCGTCAGTGCAAAATAAACCCTCCATAAATTCTTCATGATATATTTCCATGTGAGTGGAAAATCTAACAGACTTACTTTATCAATACCTGTCAGCCGCTATAGATTACTTAAATCATTTCCTGCTGTTAACCATAAAAAGAATAGCTCCCTAGAGAAAAAAAGGCCCATTAATTATCTTGCAGTTAAACCCAAGTAGACAGTATGGTGTTATTGGATCATATGCCGCTTGCAAATATGAACTATTCAGTTTGTATAATATGTTAATGATTCTTTATGCTTTGTTTTCAACCATTAGAGTATTTATTATTTAGGTCTTTAGGTATATTGGTCTCTGCTTTACGGACGATGCCATGTTATCCCCCAGGTGTTGCCACCATAGGACCAGAATAAGCCTCTCTGCTTGGCCACCATTGGTCTAAGCCACTTGGCCCTTAGAAGACATGGGCAGAACAAGGCACAGGTTCATCTTAAATGTTTATAATTATAAAGTATTGTTTTTTTAAATTTTGGACCATAGTTATGCTCAAATGCTAGAAACATCATTTGTCTATCATTGCTATCATTGTATCTGAATGTTTGGTTGGTGTCCCGCCATTAAAGCTAGAATGATTATTCAACAAAACTCAATTAGGTTTTGCGACTTGTCAAAAATGGGGGATTTATACCCATTTGTTTCCTTCATTGTTCTTAAGTGTATGCAAATCACTAAACAAAATAAGTAAATGTAATGTCGGTGACGTTGTTTTACATTTGGACTGTTCTGTTTTTGGTTTTTAAAATTTTGAGTAGACATAATATGGCTGCCGTCATAATAAAGGCCTAAATAGGTTAAGCCAAACTCAAACGCATTGCTATTAATGGGGTACAAAATAAATAGTTGGGTTAATAATTTGGAGATAACGAGTGGCGGAAAAGGCAATTTATTATATTACTGAAATATTCAGAACCTGCCACTGGCTTCTATGTTTGTAGGTGTATTAGAATGCATATCCAACATTTCCAATCTTGATAACTAGTACACCACCAGTATACCCAGTATTGTACATTATCCAGTTCCATCATTGAATATGCATTTTGTTTTCCTGCCTGTATTATAGATTCTGTAACAGATCCAGGGTTATTCCCAAGTCAGCCTCGGTCATAAACAATATTACATTTGTGTTCCTGTGCAGGCTATATTTTATTAGCAGCTACTTGTAAGTCAATTCCTTCTTGGCTGGGGAACTAATACTTGAATTCTATATGCAGTGTCTACACGGACCTTCGGATCTGTGATGCCAAACTGTCTCCTCTATGGCTTTTAAGTGAAAATACAGGAGACATTATATTGATTTGCTTTCTTTCTTTCAAATAAATGGTAGTTCCATTTGTAGCTCTCTGTACCTGCCTTTCGGCTTATAGAAAAAAGGGCATTATTGCAGTGCAAAGCTGATTAAAGTTATGTTTCTGCATAATATGTTTTGACAATTATGATTTAACGTTCAATTAACCTTAACAACATCTGCCATGAAAAATGACCCATATTATGAAAACACTGTGGGCAAAGGTGGTACCTACTTACCCCAAAAGCCTTAAAACTGTTATTACAGCAAAAGGTGGGGGGTTTAATACTTATGCAATCCATGTATGATACTTTATTTTTGTCCTTGGAATTTTACCACAATTGAATCACCTTCCAATTAATCTGGAGTATCATACAGAAGGGAATGTACTTGTTACATGGTATAAGCGTAATATCCTGAATCTAACACAAGACCGATCTTGAAGGTGTTGAGAAGAGGGCTGATATATTTAACCATACCCCTAAAGAACTCCAGTGGAGGAACTGCATCACCATGTTACGTGGTGAAATTCCCTCTAGATCACAAGGTAAAAACGTACAGTCAAGAATAAAACCTGTTATCCTGTAGAGGGTGAACTCTTGGAGTCTTGTGGTAATGCACACTTTAGTATGCTGTGGGTAAAATTGCTGATGGTTTAGCAGATATCGAATTACAAGAGGGTATGAAACATGAATGAAACAGTAGCAGGTTTTCAGCGTCCCTAGGTCAAGGCTTTTTGCAGCTGCTACATTGGCTTTTGGTTAATGATCTCTAAGCCCAGCTGGAATTCAGTCCTCACCATTCTTCCTTCCTCTGACTTACATACCAGTAACACGCAGCACCAGGTGTGTCTGCTGATGTGTGAAGATTATGTACTGTGTGCTTCAGCATATAATATATATATATATATATATAATATATACACACACTCGTCTTAACTGCGCCAAGTCTCCATCATGTCCTACTTTTTCCCCACAACATAAGAAGTGGGCTCTAATCTCTACCTCTCACGTTCGTACATAAGACTTTTTCAAAGGCTACCTCCTATTCTGTAGAATGCCCTCCTCAGGCTTACCGAATTCTTCAGAAGTTCTTTGACTCCCTTCTTTAGGAAAGCCTATCAACTCCTTCCTACCACTACCTCACCTTTTCTAGCCTTGCTGCTCTTGCGGTTGGGTGCCTTCCACCATACCGTCTTACCTTTTAATCAGTTCACACAATGTCTGGCAACAATGTTGTGTGGCTGGTCTGCCTAATTTTACCCCACCTCTTTCTAGATTGTCAGATCATCGACCAGGACCCTTCTCACCTTTTATTTCTGTTCAAATTGTTATACTATTTGCCCACTGTGGAATCAATCAATGGCACATAATACTTTTATGTTGTCTATTGACGTCAGAAGTAGGGTTGTATTCAAAACAACATCATCTTTAATTACTCAAACTCAATACTCAATGAGTGTTCTGGATTCTTAAAATGGATGTTAGTTTCATTATCTTCTGTTTTATGGCAGCAGATTTTAACACGATTTGTTACTTCTATTGTTTTAACACTATGATTTGTTTATTAATGGTGTCCCAACAGCCATAACTGCTAATTTGTTTCTCATATCACTTGAAGTGGCATTGGCTCATTTTTTTATTGCTGTGTAAGCAGATATTCAGGACACGGCTGGATGGTAATAATGTTTATGTCCTGCTTTATGTCGTAACCTTTCTGTACCAGGAGACTGCTAATTAGCGCGACGCAGACCTGGCGGTGCTGCAGTTTTTATCTTTGGTACGGTTTCTATGAAATTAATGAACAATCGCGTTATAAAGAGGCATTAGGGTGCTGGGAAGAAGCTCCATATA
This sequence comes from Spea multiplicata, assembly GCA_009364415.1. Taxonomy (NCBI): domain Eukaryota; kingdom Metazoa; phylum Chordata; class Amphibia; order Anura; family Pelobatidae; genus Spea; species Spea multiplicata. Next base: position 10,281 of record VKOC01025391.1, read on the forward strand.
TAGGGCTACAGTTTTCATTTAATGACTACTTAGTAGCATCTATTAAAGGCATCTGTTCAACGTGATCCTCACCCTTGTTTTTCCAAACAAAAAAGTGTATTTTATAACTTTTTATAAAAACCGATTTACTTTCGATGCAGTTAGGGTTTTTCCAACGACGGGACATTGCAAGCGGTTCTTTACGGAGCCGCTTTTTCGTTTCCATATGCAGCTGAGAGGCTGGAGCTGAGCAGAGTTGGCTGATTATTATGTGGATCTGATGGGAGCCGCCATGTCAACGTCCTGTTTCTAGGATTATTTGTGTATATATAACAATATAGACAATATGGTCTCAGCCCGATTGTTAAGTTGCTGAGTGGTGGTGATTGGTTCAGGTCTTTGTAAGGATGAGGGAGGATAACTGGCCAAAATGTCATATATGGCATGTGCTGAATTAGATTTTTTTTATTTTCATGGAGTTATGAACACTACTAAACGTATCCGACCCTCTTCTACTTTTTTTTTCTTCTAAACATCGTTTAACTCCTCGGCTTCTAGCATTATAAACGGTACCTCTCCAATTAAATGGTAGTGTTTATTGCTCCATAACTTATTGTGGCTCTTACTGCATCTGGGTACATAAACGTATAAAGTGTGTATCTTGCTGTAACACTATAATTAAACGTTTTAGCACCACACTGGGCTATTTGTCAGACACCCCAGTAAAAAAAACCCAAAAAACAATATTTTATATTCCCTTTTTGTTCCCCAAAACCACTTTTAGCCTCAATTTCTCTCCAAAAACAACTTAAAATTAAAAAAATAAAAAAAGTGTTTGGCATGCGGGGGTTTTTACATGTCTGCGTAGAATCGGTTTTAACACATTTTTGTCAAGTTTCAGTGCTGCCAATAACTTTAGGGCTACATCACGTAACGAAAATAATATGTATACCAAAAGGATTCCTAATTGGCCGCCAAGCTGTACATAACAAATCTGTCTGCTCTCCTGTGGGTTACAAATTACTGGGTAAAATGTCACAACGTACTTTCTGAACAGGAGGTTTATAAAGTTCAATATGCTGTTTACATATTCCTGCAACCTCAACATCTGACACTTTATGCTTTCAATATTTCCCATTCCATGGCCATTCTTTCATAAAATGACGCTACCAAGGCGTTGGAGACGACGCCATGATGGTTTTATGGCACAAGTAGATGTTACGACAGACGTCTGCATAATCCAATCCTAGCTGTGCCAAAAAAGAAAACTCTTAAGCTAGCATGTGCTAGACACAGTAACCATTCAATACAAATGTTTGGATTTGTATTTAATACCTCTGGGTCAAACGCCGTACGAGAAGTAGTGTGTGACATTGTGCACAGTTTCATGAGAACCTGCTCTCTAAGCTTGAGAACCAGTGACTTCTAACGTTCAGAGACTTTTGCGGCCTTCATTCGTAAACCGGGGATTTGCTCAGTTGTCCTGTTTACAAATGAAGGCCTCCTAATCGTTAGACATCGCCCGCGCTCAAGTTTACAGAGCAGGTTCTGATGATTTTTCATAGTTTGGGGTCAACATGACCCCAACACATTGGACCTTCTCAAGGGTAAGCTACCCAGAGCTTACCCTTTTCTGGGGCAGTGGTTCCATGATTGCCCTTAGTTGGTCGGGAGTAGGCAGGACATGGGCATGGAGTAGATGTTCCCAAACTCGGCTTCCAGCCCAGAGAAAGAAGAAAACTACCCAGGAACGCAGGGTTTAACCCTGAGAGTTCCCTGGTGTGAAGATGAAGTTTGGGGCGAGGGTAGGCCTAATGGTTTATAGTGTGTGTTGAAAAACATCCATTCACATAAATTTTAGGGTCTAATATATATATTACTATACTTTTGTTTAATAACTATGTACAATGTACATATCGAATCCAGCTTAAATATTGGACTATTTCATAAATATATTGGCTGATAATATCCCATAATCCTCTCTCTTGCAGAAAGGGCTATTGCTCGGCACGAAGTTCGAGAAATAGAGCAGCGCCACTCACTGGATGGCTACAGACCGGACACCCCGCTGGATGACGATGATGACATTTTGATTATTTATAACAGAGTACCCAAGACCGCAAGCACGTCCTTTACAAACATTGCCTACGACCTCTGTGCTAAAAACAAGTTTCATGTGCTGCACATTAACACGACCAAGAATAACCCAGTAATGTCTCTTCAGGATCAGGTAAGGGAGAGAGCGGATAATGGTTATTTTTAACCATTTCTGTGCCAGGATCTTACCAACATACATGATACAAATTTCCATGACCCTAACTAAATTATACTTTGAACTGAATGTCCATATAAACAGACTTTTGTGTCCTGTCCATGGAGCATACAGATCTTCATATCTTTTCAATTTCGAAAAAAGAAAACCCGAAAATAAATAAGGCAGACAGATATTTACGTAAAGCTATGAAAACTGGGGAATATTTCAGTCTTTAGTAATAGATAGGATTTCATCAGGATTGTAAAATCTCGGTTTTGTTCCGTTTACAAAAATTCTTTTCCTATGCTACTTGCGTGGTTAAAATTATAATCCTGGTTCTGCACCCAAAATGTTATCTATGCCACATAGTTATTAAATGGTGGGTATTTGAACGGAAAAAAACCTAGATGGAAGTGTTAATTGACTTTGCACATATTGTTGGCCGAAAGCCAAGTGCTATTAATTGTTACCTACACTTAGTGTTTAGAACCCAGAGGTGTTAGTGCTTGCGCAGCAGATTCTGCGATATCCCGGTGATGTATGAATATGTGCTCAATTGTTATGCCAAAATATGCAATGTTGTTATTTTCAAATGAATAGAGCTGTCACGGTTTTATGCGACAAACACATTTGCAATACATCAATGATGTCAGATGCTTGAGGGTTAGAAGCGAGTGGGAACCATGCTGGGCAACAGTCTCACAGTTGGATGACACCATTTACCATTTTTGTTATATGTAAGTTTATCATCTGCCTACTTGTTTAATTTCCAATGAGATTCAATTAATATGCACCCTTGCATATATTAGATTTAAAGAAGTTAAATGACCACATGATCTCACATAATAAATGATGGCTAGAAATGTTTAATTTAAAAATGTTACTGTAGATATGGCTATGTGTTCTATGGATAGATTGTTTAAAGCAGCAGGGCCGCCTTTAATATTGCTTGAACCCCAGTGGTGCCCCATCCCCCGTCATCACTCCCAGACTCCTTTGTAGTTCAGGTATAGATGCAATAAAGACACATGGAAACACAGCATTGCAGGTGTAGATCAAATGGCTAATACATACAAACCCTGTATTTGCAGGTATTAATAAATAACACATAAAACATAGCATTTCGGGTATAGAGCAACTAAATGACACACAAACCCAGCCTTGCAGGTATAGATCAAATAAATAATGCAGACATAGATCACAGGTTGCAAATCCCACAGGACCCCTGTTTGGATGTATAGGACTTGTCACCTTTGCCCCCAAGCATCCTGCTTGTGCCACCTTTGCCCTCCATTTACACATCCATGCTAATTAGACCAACAATGAATGGCACTTCCCCCTTATACGAAAAACCTGCGTACACATACACCACAGATGTGGTACCAATACCACATATAGGCCTATACCATAAAATCAATGACGCTTTCTCATGCAAGTCATCCAATGTGGTATATCTCAATGTGTGTTTGCTGCCCTGATTCAGGAATATAAGTAGGTGAAACGGGCAGACCTTAAGAAGACTTATTAATCCATATAGACATAATGTGAACAGAAAAATGACACATGCCTGTAGGATGAAACTTCTGCCAAAATGGACACGATATCCAAGATCTGAGGGTCACCCTATTAAATAGGCAATTTGTAGACACCGAGAGAAAGGAATATATATGAATACAAACTCATCCTAAAATTTGACACCCTTAATACAGTCCTACACAAATGTAATCTCAATTCACAATCGTTGTGTTTTGCTGTGACTGTATACCTGAAGAAGAGACCTAGATAGTTTTGAAAAGCTTGCAATCAATTATACTTCAGCTAGACAAGAGGTATGGTCTTTACTTAATTTGCTCTTTCCCTCTTGTACTTCTTTAGTGTCTCTCTCTCTCTCAACCCCCTTACTTCTCTGTTATGTTCTATCGTCTCCCTCTCTCATTTTCTTTCATCTTCTGCCTTTACCCTTGTTTATACCTTTCGTCTCTTTTCTCCCACCTCTCCTTCCATTTTCCTCTCACCCTCTTTCTGTTCTTCCTCTTCCCTCCAGTGCTTTCCACTGTAACCCCTCTTCCATCCCCTCCTCTCTTCCCCCTGCTTACCTCTCTCCACTCTCTTCCCTGCTTAACTCTTTCCCTTTCTCCACCGTCTTTGACTCTCCCCTGCTTTCTACCGTCACTATGTCCCCATGTCTTCTCTCCTAGTTTCCTAGTTTATACCATCCACTGCCTCCTGTACCTTACCACTCATCAGCTAGCCCTGTCCAATGCCCCAACCTTCTCTCATCTGTCCCCATTTTCCTTGACAATGATAGTAAAACCTAAGATCAAGCTATGAAAATGTTAAAACAATCTCCAGGAATGCATACATTTATGGGACGAAAGTGGAACATAAAACACAACGAACTAAAACAAGGGTTAGAGAATTTTCTTTGTTACCGCGGTACAAGCTTTTTACATTACCATATTCACAGTTTGTACCCGTTTTTAATAATGTCTTTTATTAAAGACATTGCGAGTAGCGTGAAATTGCTCTTACATTTTCCGCTTCCCTCCCACAACAAATAAAGATTTGTTATTAAATGCTAAATTGTGTTTTCGCAGACAAATTTGCCTTACACACCATTTTTGAGACTTAATGATATATAAGACGATCCTGCGGGTTCCTTTCACAAGCAGCATCCTGCGCTCCCCTTCGCCTGCTTTCCTACGCTTTCCTACGTCGCCTGCTTTCCTACGCTTTATTTTGTTTATGAATATTCCTCAGAAAAGTGAAGCCAAGCAAAATAAGTCATTTGTATTAATTTATGTTCCTAAGCTGCTCAGCCATTGTTCTGCAAGGTTTATTATTGCAAACTATTACTCTTTACTGGGTTCATGCTGAGTGTCGTTCCTAATTTGCTATGACAGTCGTGGTGTGGAACAGCTTTCTTACACGAAGCTTATACCATATGACGACTATAAAGAACCTTATGGGCTTGCTACCAATTTTCCATCTTGTTTACGTTCGGTAGCCTCTTGGGGTGCTGTGCTGTGTTTTTTATTTTTTTTTATTTTACAGATTACTGGTCCATAATCCAACAACTCTATTTGCAGAAAAGAAAGTGACCTTTAGCATAGCGTCTGTTCAATTTAGGCAGTCAATTTTAATTGCAGATCAGGAGGCTGCATTCAACAAAAGCTGTCACAAAAAGCCCTTTAATGCCAATTAACTTGTGGTCTCAGACATGAGTTCTTTTTTATGAGATGTGTATGTGATGTAATTTGTAACACCACATCTGATGTCATCAGCATACCTTGGAATTCTGTGGGTTTGACCCGGACTCTACAGGTGCAGTGCCGCTTCCTCGAGTCTCCGGATTGTTTTCTTCTTTCTCCAGGCAGTGGAACCACGTTGGATGAGGTGCCCTTTATCCCTGGCTTTATCTGCCATACTATGATGGTTTTCGACAGACAGTTAAAGGGAATGGTGCAGAGTACAGTCAGATTACCTAAATGTCTTTCGCTTTATTCACAGATGTCTAGAATTAACCTCTGTGAATATGTTTAGTCCAAATTAATAACTAATAATAACTAAAGTGCATAAATGCAAACATATAAACACTGGGTTTGTTTGTCCTCATGAGTGGCACATCCACTGAGCTGTCCTTACAGAATAACTTCAGATCTACTAATCCAAAGTTACGGCTTATGTGTTATACAGAGTCCCACACTCAGAAATTATTGCAGTTGGGAACATAAAGCATAAAGGTGATCTACAGATCCTATGGAGAAATTTCAAACAAATTTCAAGGCTGTATACCACACAGCACTATATGCAAATATCTACCCCAGCGCAGCACAATTCATTTATATTTGGTGTAATGCAGAATGCCGCTAAGTGGGCAAAGCAAATTCATTTAAAATCCTTTTTTTCCCACTTGATGTAAAAACAGCAACTTCTGCTATAAAATTCCTTTGACATACTCTGCAAATGCTCTTCTGGTTACCAATAGCATATCATCAACAACAATGATTCTTTTTATAACTGGCCACAGGGATAGCTTTTATGGAGGGTGTGCATCCCGTTAAATGTTATTAACTTGGCTATTACATGTGTCACCGATCTGGTTTCTTCAAAGTACTTTATACTTATTAAGACATAGAAACATACAATTTGGCACCGGATTCAGCCCATCAATCTGTTTTTCCCAATGTGAAAACTCAGACCGTAATTAGCTTTTGTTCTGGTCTTAGATTCAGGATAACTTTGTTATGACCCTCTTGTTTTTCGGTAATGGCCTCTTGTTCCCTTTGACACAAACGCCTGTCCTAAGTTTAAATGCCTCACTCAAGACTCTCCTGATCCATCCAAAGCATTCGGTTTTCAGCTTTGCCTGTAACACAAACTCACACACAAAGTAGTATAAGCCTCCCCTTTCCTAGATCACTGGATCATAAAGCCAATGCATGGCCAGCATCCAAACCATATTTACTGATCGTTATTCCCATATTTCAGGCCAGCATGTTTTCCTCTGTTATTTTTACAAAACGACGGAATAGTAAAGACAAAGTGTTATAGAAATGCCTGGGTTTTGCTGTCTGGCTGCGATCAACCACATTGGAGATAACGGCTCTAGGCGCCCTATAAAACCGGCATAGGATGTGCAGATCAGACATTCAAAGCTCACAAAAGCTAGACTTACTTGAAGGTGTCAACCGAATACAGAATGGTAACTAAAAATATGAATTTAGGGCCCATTCTATGGTTAACCACATACTGGTATTGCATATGCTTGTTAGATTGGATTCTAATCTGACTTTGTATTTACCAGCCAATTTGGAAGCTACTCTGAATTCAATTATTTGTGTAGATTTTGACCTCAAATAGAATTAAAAATGGGGACTTTAATATGTTTACCTACTGCAATGTGTGATAAATACATTCTGAAACACACAACGTACACAGCACCTTCTCATTAAACCCTTACGTTACCACCCATTCTTTCAATTCATTTTATAGTAACATAATTTCCATTTCAAGAGAATAAATAGTTAATATAAAGTACAGTGTCACCTAACTTTTCTTCTTAACGCTCTCCCCACCATTAAACTCCCCGAATACAAACGTTCCCTTGTGGTCGTTTAAAATCAGAGTTACTTGGTACCGGTTCGGTTCCTTCAGACATGGCATTGCTATGCTAATAAGACTTTGGTGTAAAATATTTAAAATTAAGCACCTTTTAACAGTAAGACAGGAAATGTTCGCTAGCAAATTATTTCTCTCAACCTTTTTAGCTAAATGGACTCCCTGCAGGCATTCAGACTTCACAGTATAAGCTCCTGCAGATTTTCAATGAGTGTTTTTTGCATGATAAAATTCCATTAGAAGAGAGATAATTGGGGGGAAATAAAAATATATATATTTTTAAAAGTTCCAATTTTAATGTCTTGTGTATCTTTTCCATTTGTCCTAAGTTTACCTTAAAGGGGAAGTACCATAATAACGGCCTCATTAAATATTAGTGGGTGTTATATATATTTATGTAGAGTATTTAAGTAAACTTGGACAATATAAAAGACAGGACACAAAAGATTCAGATGCCTATTTCATTGACCGTTGGGTTTTCCACAAGCAAAGATGGCTGTGGATTGACCATTGGGTTTTCCACAAGCAAAGATGGCTGTGGATTGACCGTTGGGTTTTCCACGAGCAAAGGTGGCTGTGAATTGACCATTGGGTTTTCCACAAGCAAAGATGGCTGTGGATTGACCGTTTGGTTTTCCACAAGCAAAGATGGCTGTGGATTGACCGTTTGGTTTTCCACGAGCAAAGGTGGCTGTGGATTGACCGTTGGTTTTCCACGAGCAAAGGTGCTGTGGTTGACCGTTGGATTTGAAGCAAAGATGGCTGTGGATTGACCGTTGGGTTTTCCACGAGCAAAGGTGGCTGTGGATTGACCGTTGGGTTTTCCACTGAGGATTCAGTACAAGAGGGTTATATATTAGGTGAAGTGCTAGATAAATAGGTAATTGCATAAACTAGAGGGTCAGAAAATTAGATGTAATGTAATGTTACTCTACTGAGAGGATGGTAGATGAGAAAAACGGTCTCCAGCAGAAGTGGTGGAGGCTAATACTTTTATTATTTGCAGCAGTTTGGTCTGATATGATTTTAACGCCATTCGTGCAGTGAAAGTCATAACAAGATCTTAACCTCAGTCATTAGTTAAAGAAAAACAATGTTGAGCGCATTATTATTTTATGAAAGCTAACATCTGTGTTGTTCGGACTGCAAATTAAGGCGTTTTTAAATGTAAAGTTGCTCTTTCATTTAAATGCACTTTTTAGCATATAATTATCCTTTGACATTTTTGTGTCATCTTCCTTGCAAAAATATGAAGGATTCTGCAGAATTGCCCCATATTCATGTTTCTTTCCTTCTGCTCCTTGGCAAACCTCACCCCCACCCCCTAAACACATACAGTGCTCCCATAGATTTCTAAGGAAGCCGTTTCCCACCACTTATTGACCAGTCCAATGGCTGCAAAACATGACATTGTAGGAGGCATTGTGCTGCAGCTCTGGAACTACAGCTGCTCCTTCAGATTAGTCTTACTTTTATTTATTTTTTTAACGGTTGTAATGCATATCAGAACTTTCACTCATTCATTTCATGTCACTTGCACTTTTTAAGCAGATTTCTTTCCTCTCAAGGTTTAATCACATAAAACAAGACTTCTAAGCATCTTTTGCGTTCTCTGAAAAAAGGTCTCGTCCTATTTCTCTTTATTAGCCAACCCTTTTGTAAACTGCATTTCTAATCCGACTGTAAATCATTATCAAACAGAAATCAACAACTTTCACAGATAGGAGGCCTTAAAGCCGTAGTAGTTGGCGTGTGATAAGAAACTGTGCTAATCTGGGTTCCTTCAAGAATGAGCTGGCTTCCCCCAACTGAAAGCTCTCGCTCCTAATTATTAAGGCTCACGCAACTTAAGAACGTGGCTACATAAATAATCATTCTGAACAAACCAAGCCTATGGTGTTCAGCTAGAAGTACTGGTTGATGCAGTAAAAATAGTTATGGATAGCAAGGCCCTCTTCTCCATCTGTTGCAGGATGTCTTAACATGTGTTCATAGTAGTCTTCGTTTTGTTTTCTCCACTTAGCAGCGTTCCAAAACGATCTGGTGCTCTCGAAATAAATTCTAAATGTAAATTAGAATAAGTACAAGGTTTGATGTTAGATATTTTTGTGTAATATATAAACACTGAATTTCACGACACGACTTTTTGGCCAATTTAGCCGGCCCATTTTTCCTGCGATAAAGTGTCTTAATCAGACCTTGATCTTGTCTTTGATTCAGGACAGCATTATACCTATCTCGCGCATTTTTGCTCCCTTACTGTATTAGCCTCTACCACTTCTGATGGGAGGCTGTTCCGTTTATCAACCGTTCTTTCGGTAAAGTAACTTCCTTTCTTTACATCTAAACCCCTGACTCTCTAGTTTTAGATTATGGCCTATTTGAACATTTCTCCTCCTTTAATGGCAAATGGCATTAACAGGACAATTTTACCTGCATGCTGATGGAGGGCAAGGTCTGCCCCGTGTGGTCAAACCCAACAGACGAGCTACTGGAGCTCAAATTGCTGAAAAAGTTAGTGATGGTTCTGATAGAAAGGTGTCAGAACACACAGCGCATCATGGTTTGTTGTGTATGGGGCTGTGTAGCCGCAGACCAGTCAGGGTACTCATGCTTTCCCCATCCGCTGCTGAAAGTGCCTACAATGGGCACGTGAGCAGAAGAACTGGTCCCCGGAGCAATGGAAGAAGGCATACCTGTTATGATGAATCAAGTTTTCTTTTACGTGGATGGCCGGGTGCGTCGCTTACCAGGAGAACGCATGGCACCAGGATGCATCAACGGAGGCCGCACCTCGCAACTTACAGAACTTAAAGGATCTTCTGCTAACATCTTGGTGCCAGATACCACAGCACACCTTCAGAAGTCCAGTGAATTCCATGCCCATACTCTGTATCCACCTCAGGAAGGACTTGAAATTGTCATTTCAGTATTTATTTGCTATGTATGATACATGTGTGCATAATTACTATTTTATTTAGCCAAACACTTTGGCGTTAGGATTTTCTTGCCATTGCTTGTTTTTCTGTTCCTTCCAATGACGCAAAACACATTTGTGCGTTATTCCATTCCACATTGAATCTTGTTTGGATAAAAGTCTTTTACAGTGAACACCTTAATCAGGAAAAGTAACCACCACCAAGTATGCCTCCTTATTCTTTGTTTTTTGAATCCCTAAATTGAAATGTAATTTTTTTTGTATTTTTCTAGATGCGGTTTGTGAAGAATGTAAGCTCGTGGAGAGAGATGAAACCTGGTTTCTATCATGGACATATCTCCTATTTGGACTTTGCAAAGTAGGTGTTTTTTTCTTTCTTGTCTTTTTAATAGCATGTTAGATTTCTGCACATCTGAGACTCGCAGAATTGCATGCATAAGCTAATCTTTTGTTACTTCAGGGGTTACAATGCATTGCAGTTTAATCTTGAACCTCAGCAAAAGGAAAAAAAAAAGGAAAAAAGTTCTTATTAAAGTGCTATAGTGCCCCCTAGTGAGCTTGTGATTATAATTGGCAAAAAGGGGTTGAGGAAGGTTACATTTTTTGTAACACTTTATTCTTCAACGCAGCTAGATTCACTGTTCTTCGTGTAAATGTTAGCTAACGATACCACAATTCCTTAAGTCATGTCTTCTTTGATAAAAAAAAAAAAAGCATGAAAGATCGTTGATCATTCTGTCCCATTGTGCGTTTCAGATTTGGCGTGAAAAAGAAACCCATTTATATCAACGTTATTCGAGATCCTATCGAGAGACTTGTTTCCTACTACTATTTCTTGCGATTTGGTGATGATTATCGACCAGGACTACGGAGGCGAAAACAGGGAGATAAAAAGGTACAGAACTATATATGCTGCATGTTTTGACACCACGCGGAGTCTTGAACTTATTCAACTCGTTAACTTAAGCAAGGTACCTAAAAATCTGTATCTGTGACCTGAGCTAAATAAACAAATCCCTGTCATGGAGCTCTGTAAAAATTGTCTGGCTCCACATCCCATAATCATTGAGCAAAAGAAATCTGCTATACCGAGTAATATTTATCACCTTGGGGTGGGTGTTGGTGCACACTTGCTTTTGTAAGACACACAAGAATAATATAAAATGCTTTGAGAAATTAAAGTTATGTGTATATACACCCATTCCTCATCTAAATTATATTAAGAGCCAAAAAAAAGGGTTACTTCCACGTTTAGTCAATAACCATCATGTATGTATAAATTAGTCTTAAAATACATATCTAAGTGACACTAATGAACGAATACAAATTAGTTTAAACTAATAAAACACAACTTATTGAATTGTTCTTGTCGATGTTGAATACATCAGTGAAACATTCAGTGTGGGTTGGAATAAGTAATGTAAACCCCTAGGCTAATCACTTCTAGATGAAGCATCTGCTGGTGTGAACCATCTCAGAAGACCTACAACCAAGAATTGCTGATTTGGTTACAAAGTAATGTCAAAGAGTTTACATAGTCACCTGTGCACAGTTAGACAAATTGTTTATAAATAAAGACTATTTGGTACTGTGACCACTCTCCCTAGGAGTGGGTGCCCAGCCAAGATGACACCAAGGGCACAACACAGAATGCTCACTGAAGTAACAAAAAAAAGAACCCTAGAGTAACGGCTAAAGGCTTGAAAGAATCATTGGAACTGGTTAACATCTCTGTCAATGAGCCTACCATATGCAAAACAGGCATGGAGTCCATGGCAGGACACCACAGAGAAAGCCCTTCTCTCCAATTTAACATCGCAATTAATTCCCAAGTTTATTAAAGTAATGTAAGGGTGGTTGTCCACCAGCTGAAGCTCAGTAGAAGTTGTTTACTGCAGCAGGACAATGACCCTAAACATCAAAGTAAAAATACAACATAATAGTTTCAAAAAAAGAAAATCCACTTTTTGGAGTGGCCCAGACATAGCCCACACCGTGACCCATTAGAGATGCTGTGGAATGACCTCGAGAGAGCCGTTCACATCAGACATCCTAATTATATGGCTGGGCTTAAGCGGTTCTGTAAAGAAGAATAGTCTAAAATCCCTCCTGAACATTGTGCAGGTCTGGTCTGCAGCTACTGGAAACGCTTTTTCACCTTTTCCACCAGCACTATTAATGTTTTAATGGGTATGTTCGATAAAGTCTTAAAAGGTTATCGTTGTCTGTGTGTTATTAGCTTAAGCACATTATGTTTGTCTATTCCTGTGATTTAAATGTAGATCAGATTATATTTTATGAACAATTAATGCAGAAAACCAGGTATTTCCAAAAGGTTCATTTACTGTTTCATGCCACTATATATTGGGCAACATCTATGGCTACTTGCCTCCTGCAGTTTGTCCTCTTCCTCAAATATAATGTCTTACTGGTATTTTATGTCTGAGACCAAGCCTTAGTCAAGTATAAATATATGTTTACATTTTTTTTTTGGAAACACACTGTTCTACACTGTTTGTCTATAGCTGTTGATATGTCATTTTTAAGTTCTATTTTGTCTTGCGCTGTGACATCAACATGTTCTCCCTAGACATTTCTTCAATCACAAAAGTTCTCGCTGCATACTAAATATATTCTGAGTCTGCAGAAAGAGAATGTATGAATAGCTATGTGTATATTACATCCTGATGGAGAAGAATAATGGAAAATAGAGGAGCGTTAAAGCTGTGCAGTGTGTTGGGTGCTGTTAGCCTCCCTAAGATTTGAATAAGATTTGTATACATTTTATATTATAAACTGTAAGATGAGAACATAATGCATGACCGATCTTTAATTGTGCAGACAAGATATATTTTCTCTGCCTCAACTATAACCATACTTCTTACCGATGTTTGGCTGTAGAATTTCTGATTATTCATTTCTGTTGCACAGAGCTAAAAGTTGAATTACATTTTCCTGCTGATAGCTCCACTTCTACCTCTATATACAAACTCTTCTCCTCTTACATAACCCCATTTGACTCCGAACTCTTACGTTTTTAGGCACAACACATTCCCCCCCATGCCCATTAACAATACTATGCCGGCTAGGGAAACCTGAAACTAAATGTATAAAACAGATGCTAGTATGATACTTATGTTTAATATCCCCAGAATGTGTTCTACATTTTAATGCATATTTCAGTACATTTAAAATTACCTTTTACAGCATGCAAATAGATGAAGGCAAGTATAAGCAGGAAGCATACTAAAGAACACTTCCTGTGTATGGTCTATAGAGGAAGCAGGGGCACCTGTGCAGTTGGTTGCAGCTACTCTCCAGTATTGACTAGAATTAAAGTAATTTGGGGCATGTAAAGGGGTGCTTTTTTTTTTTTCTCATGTCGTGTTTCTCCCTGCACCAATTTTGTACAATAAAATGCATTGCACTTGGACTCCCGCGTACTTTAAGAAAATAAAGTAAAAAAAAATTGGGGTCCCTGCTGTTTGTGAATGCCGACAATGCTGAGCGTCTAGAGAATACCATGCGAGACTACAAATCTTAATACATAATCAAAATTTTAATATGTTGGTGTGTAATCGAAAAAGAAAAAAGTGAAGCTGTTTGGGGTAAGAATTACTGTTGAACAGATGGTACTTTCTCGTGTTGCATCCAGAAAATTGTAATGAATATGCTTTTGGATTTTGCTTTGAGACGGCGGGATTAACCAAAGGCTGATTCCTCGGTAACAATTTCAGACTTTGTGGTTTGAAAGCAAAATTAACATTTCTGTTGAAATTGCATTAATAATAAAGAATCTCGTTGCTCTGCGGTGTGTTGCCAAGACCCTGCTTGAGCAAAGCGGTTAAGATATGTGATATATGGGGTTGGAATTAATATCTCACAGTACATCTTTATCTTTCTTCCAGACCTTTGATGAATGTGTAGCAGCTGGAGGCTCTGACTGCGCTCCAGAGAAACTTTGGCTTCAGATTCCGTTCTTCTGTGGCCACAGCTCAGAATGCTGGTAGGAAGATAAAGCTGGCTTACCTTGTTAATTAAGTGTCTTATCTCTATAATCTGTATTTAACAAGTTTTTAATTTGTACTGGAGAGTTAAAGGGAGAGATCTGCTGAATTTTGTAACAATCCGACAGCTAATTTTCTTTATTTTCACATTTTCCAAACTGTGAATTTTTATACATCTCATTGAAAATCATATGTTCGTTTCTACTTGCCCTGTTCACTGCTTCAATTGCTCAGATTAGTGTAAGGAGATCATAACACCAGACAAGTATCTCTTCTTACAGATTGCATGCTATTTTTACCTTTTAATCAGGTAAATATATGAAAAAAATTATATTCAAGAAATGACCACACATCATTCAAGTCAGCCTGTGG
>VKOC01025393.1:0-24697 GCA_009364415.1 Spea multiplicata
GGCATATTAAATGCCCGTGGGGTGTCTACTTTTAAAAAATTTATGATTTGATGGGTTAAATTGAATTGGCCAGGTTCAACAACGTCCCAATTAACACAGGGGGAAGGATGGCCACACATCTAATGTCCAATTATAAAAATGCACACGTACCAAATGTGGCCTTTTAGTTCCCCCCAAAAATGACAAACCCATGCATGTGGGGTATCACTGCACTCAGGAGATGTTGCTGAACACATATTGGGGTGTCGTATGACAGCGGCATATACCAGGAGCTGTAAATTCATACTTAAAGTAGGTGTGTGTGGGAAAAATACACACACAAAAATACTTTGAAAAAACTTTGAAAAAATGCTGGTGGTAAAATGTGTGCATGCAAAGAGTTAAAATACCAGCATTTAAAATACCCTGTGTCTAGTTTTCAAAAATATATGGGTTTATTGGGCACACTGAAATGGCCCGGCTCCAAGATGTACCAAATAGGGCATGGGCAGTGGATCCCCAAATGCCAAAGTTCAACATTGAAAAATGCGCATGCCCCAAATGTGGCCCTTTTGCCCCCAGACAGCCAGGCAAAATCATTCATGTGAGGTATTGCTGTACTCAGGAGATGTTGCTGAACACATATTGGGGTGTTTTGTGATAGTGACATATATACGAGAACTTTTTAATTCATACCTGAAGTAAAATGTGTGTGACAAAACAAATGCAAAAAAATGACTACCACAAAGTTTGACAAAGGCTGATGGTAGAATAAGTGCTTGGAAAGGGTTAGAATACTAGCATTTGGAATACCCTGGGCTGTCTAGTTTTCAAAAATATATGACTTGATGGGGTAAATTGCATTGGCCGGGTTCAAAGATACCCGAAATGGCACATGGGGGGAAGAATTACCAGATTTGGAAAAAATGGCTTTGAAATAGCAAAACGCTACCTGTACTTATTGCCCCATAATGGGTAGAAAAAAGCAAAAAAACATTGGGTATTTCTAAACTCAGGACAAATAGTAGAATCTATTTAGCAGGTTTTTTCATTACCTTTTATAGATGAGTAAAAGATTTTTCAACTAAAAGTTAGAAACAGTCATTTTTTTCTAAATTTTCACCATATTTTATACTTGTTTAATAGTAAATAATATGATACAATCACAACAATGTCATCTAAAGAAAGCCCTTCTTGTCCTGAAAAAAACAATATCTAATGTGTGTGGGTTCAGTAAACGGGAAAGAAGAAAATTACACCTAAACACGAGCAGCGCAGAAATGTTAAAACGCCCATTGTCACGAAGGGTACAAAAAGTAAAATCAGCCTTTGTCACGAAGGGGTTAAAGAAGTATATACTTTTGTGGGTACTTAACGGTTTCCTTGTCCAAAATAGCCCAGCATACAGATTTGAAACCGTAATGTACTCCTTATAACATGTGCCCCATAACTGCTGGGGAATTATGGTAATTCTATATAACTGAGGTATTTCCAAAATCAAGACACCTGAATTATTACTGTTTATGGTATTTTCTGTCAATTCAACTAATTTTGTGATGATTCAGAGAAGAAAATAAATTAAAAATTGTCTTTTACTAAATTATTCTTACTAAATTTTTGGATAAGCATGTTGTAAGAAATCAGTTTTATACTTTTATTTTGTTCTGCACATTTTTAGGCCTGAATGCAACTTGAGTGGTAGGAACATATGGTATCAGTTAAGTGACGTAGCTTAGAGGGTCTTCTGTGGGATGCTGGTGTATCATATTACTGTTCCAATAGGATTCTTTTACGTATACCCTAACCAAGTGTAAAGGGGTATAAATTGGCATGACGACAAGGGCAAGGTCTCTTTCTACGCTCTTTCTACGCTCTTTCCACGCTCTTTCCACATCTCACCAAGATACTGAGCCTACAATACCTTTTATCAACATTTGTTCCAGCATTGGTATTGTATGAATTGATAATTTGTTATCTAATAAACCTAATTAATAGACATTGAAGCTGTGGTCTTGATTGCTGTTTGATCACTGGAGAAGATTAGATTATTCAAGACAAAGAATATTCTAACAAATTGACGAGCCAGCCAGTCTTTAGTCAGTTTTTTACGGCGAGCCTATACTGCACGTTTGTTTTTGCCTTTTCCTCTTCCGACAAAGGGGGGATAGTGTGCAGTTGTCTGAAGAGATCAAAGAGATCCTCTGACTAAAAACAAAGAAACCTAGAAGTGATCAGAAGAAGGTGTAATTCGACACTACCAGACCATACCAGACCACGTGGTGAGAAGGAAGAGCATTCCAGAACCGTGCATCGTACTGAGAGCAGATTGAGCAAGCAACTGATCTACGGTAAGTATGGATTTTATTAATACTTTGTCTTCCGGAAGTAAACTTGAATTTACGTTTGTTCCTTTTACGGCTAGTGATTCAGCTTTGTGGCATGATTTATGGCGTCAATGTGAAGATGCAAATAAGAAGATAGACAAAAAGATATTTTCTGGGAATAAGGAGAAACAAAAGTTGAGAAATGTAATGAAAATGATTAAGATTTTTAATACATTACTTGATGGTGGTGATAATCTGACTAATAATGATGTTAGTCAAAGTAATTCACAGAGTAGTGACATGGTTAAAAATGAGATGCACAATGTGTGTGCAATAGAAAAGGAATGTCCTAAATGTGATTTATTAACTGAAGAGATTTCTGATTTGTCGGATTGCTTAGAAATTAAGAATTTGCTAATTACAAAATTGCAGAAAGATTTGAAACAAGTTTGTGTAATTACAAGGGGAGATAGACAAAGACAAAGCTTAATTCCAGAAAACGTAGAGGATGAACCAGAGGTCAGTTCAGAACAGGAACTGCAAAGGAAGAAGCTTAGAAATAAAGCAGCAAAACTAAAATTACAGATACAAAGTGAGTTAATGAAATTGCTTAAAGAAATACCACCGTATAATTCTAATTTGGATGCATTTGGTAATGCAGATGTATTTGAATCTAATACAGAGAAGCATAATTTGTCTAATAGAGAGAAAAATATTTTGTTTAAAATTTGGATACCTACATATATGAGTAGAAGATTAGTACCTCCAATAAGTGCTCCTATAGTGGAGGATGATGAAATTATCCATGGAACAGATAAGGATAGACTCCAGCAGTTGATTAAGTTTACAACTGGAAATGCAAATCCAACACTTGACATACTAGAAAATCTGAAACCTACAATTTCAGAGGATCCATTTTCTTTCTTATTAAGATTTGGGCAGGCTTACAGATTAGTTTTTAACATTTCTGATGATGAATGTCCTGCCTCTATGATTCAAGTTTTTGTTAAAAAGTTTAACTACCTGGATCCTACTAGTATAGCCATTGCTTCGGATATGCAAACACTTGAGGATGCTGCTGCATTTATTGATAAAATCAGGAGAGAATACAGACATGAAGGGGTTAAAATGAATGTGTCTGTAGTTAACATGGTTAATAGCAAGGATATAGGTAGAAAGGAGAGATCGCATTTCATTCACTCCCCCTTCTCCCCCTCAGGAATTTAAACAAAAGCAGATGCAGAATCCCAGGGGACACAGCTTTTGGAATAAAGAGTCTTTTCACTGTTTCTATTGTAAGAAACTGGGACATTTTAAAAGACAATGTCGCAAATTTCTTTATAATAAAAAATTAAAAGAGCAAAGAAAATCAAATGGATTTGTTTACAGTTCAGATCCAAATGTATATACTAACAGAGCTGTAACACCTCAAAGAGATTTACTTTACACTCCAATGATTAGGCAAATCAGGGAGATTGAAGTTAATAAAGAAGATTTATCTAATACAGGAACTACACAGGAATATGTTTGTTGTAAGTGTCGTGAGAGTTATAATACGTAGATCTATGTTGATTCAGTATATAGGGAGCTAGTATAGCAATTAACTCTAATTCGTACTGTATCCCTGCACTCTGTCTTCTATGAAGATGTTGTGAATAAGTTAATTTATTTATAAGAAAAAATATATGAACAACATCAGATGTGTTATATGTTAGTTTTGTGTTGTTTTGTTTTATTCTGTTAATTAAGATCCTGTAATGTGATATGTTGTATATGTTAAACTGCAACTACATAGTGTCCATCATTTGCAGAAGTACAAGTTAGGGATATTTCCTTTCTTGCTTCTCAGGTTGATTCAAAACCTTAATTTAGTTCATGAGAAGAGGGTTTTGCGTCATGACTAAAAAGGATTACTATGTATTGTATTGATCAAATATGTTTTTCCGTAATCAATTGAAGTATTAATTATTTACTATTGTCCATATTCTTAAAATTCATCTCAAGGTCCAAATTCATGTGTTATAATGTGCTATTTGGTTATTTGATAAAATGATGCAGTCTTTAATGTTAATCATTTTAAATAAGTTCTTAAGAATCATATTAGAATATTACATTATGTTTTATAGTGAGCTGCTATAATAATAAAGGTGTTGTATCAGCTAAGATTTTGATGCTGCATATCTGTTGTGTTTTTTAGGTTGTATATAAGAGTCAAATGGACTATGCAAATCATTAAAAAGTCCATCATGGCAAAGACATCTGACATTCAAGAAGAGAAAATCCTTTTTGTTTCTAGCATTTCTGACGGTGACAATACTGATAATTGACTGTTCTAAGGAAGATCTACAGATTTGACAACCAATGTATAGCCAATTTAACAATACTCAAGGGTTCCCAGACATAATTAAGAAGAAGAGAGAAATGGATGATTTTAATGGTCATGTGTGTTTTGGTGTAATGAAAGGGTACTTATCAGTATGTAACATTACAATTAACTTTACTAGACAAAGTAATGTAAGGTTTAATGTTACGATAGGGCCTAAACATTTATTTAGTTGGACTAAAGGGACCTACACACAAGATGATGATAAATTTGGGTCTTGGGATCATATTATAAATGAAGTAGCGTACTTGAGTGTAGTTATACATGGTGATGTGATAGTAGATTGGTCTGGAGATCTAGCACCAAATACTCCAGGTTTGACAGTAACTAAAGATGGAGAAACTAGAACAAAGGTATTATACACGGAACAAGTATGGTATAAATGTCTGCAACCAGGTACAATACTACAAAATAACATATTAAATACACCTATAGTATGGAAAATACAAGCATTTAGGGATTCAAAGTTTGTAAATGTGGAAATGGCAATTACTGTAACAGATTTGATTATTCCTAATATAGAAGTATTTCCTAATTCTATAGAGATCCTAGAAGGAAGCGATCAATTAGTGTTAACATGTAGTATTGAGTCGGTGTTACCTCCTGAGTCTTTAATGACATGGACTAAGGGTGATGAGTTCCTGGGAAGCTTTTCTAATGTAAATCCGAGTATGATACATAGAGGTCTAGTATGTAGAGTAGAATGGTCTGAGAAGAGATTTACATATCATCCAGACCGGCCTACTCTCAATGACAATGGGAATTATCAGTGTTGTTTAAGATTGAAAAATTCTGAAAGGAAATGTGTAGATGTAAATGTTACTTCACCAACAATATCTGTGTGTGACAACAAAATCTTTAAAGAATCAAGTCCATTTCAGGTAAACTATCTCCATTCCAAACCTCTCCTTTTAGATGGTAAATTTATAACAATTTGGAATTTTAATATATCACAGATTGTATTTCAACATGAGCAAGGTAAACTCAAAAACATAGAACATGAATGGTCAATAGTCTCAGGTACATCTTGGTGGAAAAACTTTGCTAAGTCAACAGAATTATGGCAAAATCATCTGTTGGCTCCGCAGTTACCAATGTTTTGTTACACCCATTTATTATTGTTTTATTTGTGTCTTTTATGTGTATTATTTTTCAAATATGTGTATTATGTAGAATAAGAAAATCATATTTAACTATTCGAGAGAAGATAAAGCAAGGAGAGATCGTATTAAGGGAAATGTTAAGACGTAGGATGCATCAGTCTTCCACAGATCCTTTTTTATAGTAATAGTATCTTCCTACATATCTTCCTGCACTCACTGAATGTGATACGAATGTGATACGAATGTTGTATGAATGGACAGCAAACATTTATTTATGGTACATAACCATAAACAGGGGGAAATGTAAGAAATCAGTTTTATACTTTTATTTTGTTCTGCACATTTTTAGGCCTGAATGCAACTTGAGTGGTAGGAACATATGGTATCAGTTAAGTGACGTAGCTTAGAGGGTCTTCTGTGGGATGCTGGTGTATCATATTACTGTTCCAATAGGATTCTTTTACGTATACCCTAACCAAGTGTAAAGGGGTATAAATTGGCATTACGACAAGGGCAAGGTCTCTTTCTACGCTCTTTCTACGCTCTTTCCACGCTCTTTCCACATCTCACCAAGATACTGAGCCTACAATACCTTTTATCAACATTTGTTCCAGCATTGGTATTGTATGAATTGATAATTTGTTATCTAATAAACCTAATTAATAGACATTGAAGCTGTGGTCTTGATTGCTGTTTGATCACTGGAGAAGATTAGATTATTCAAGACAAAGAATATTCTAACACATGTAACTATGGTATCAAAAATAGCTCTGTGACAGAGACCTATACTCGGACTGAGTAGCTCCACCGTAGAATGCCCTTCCCCTGGGAAAAGTTTGTGATTATACTTCTAGGACTGAAACTGTAAAACAGAGGAACGAGACACAATATAAATAATGAAATAACAGAGCAGATGGGGCTGTCACAAGCTTTATCTCTTCTTGAAAAAAAAAATATAGTTTTCATGGGCACACTATTCACAGGGAATAATGGTTGGGCCGATATATGGCTGACAAGTGTATGTAAACTTTTGGTCTCAACTGTATAAGGAGCAGCAAGTCTATTATGATCCATTTTGTTTTCTGTTCCCATTTTAGGAATGTGAGGAACAATAATGGTTGTTTGGGACACTCCTGTTGTTTATACCAGTGCTCAACAAACCTCTGGCACCAGGTCGCCCTGATGACTAGAAATCCCTTCCTGGCACTGCAGGGTTTTGCTAACAAGGGGGTAGCACTGACCAGGCTGCCATCAGGAATCCGGGCCTGCTTGGCTGCAGGGTCACAGTGAAGCTGGTGCTGAGAGGCGCCCAGATGGGTCTTGCCTCCACACGGTAAGAAAAGAAGGGAGGACAAGTAGCGTATGTGTATACTGTAGTCAGTAGTGTACAAGTAACAGCATCGGGTGTGCACCCCTTTAGAGACGGACTATAATGTCACTCGAGGAGCAGGCTTGGTTGGGGAGATCAAGGATCTCCCTCTAACTGGCTTAATATCAATCAAGGGAGCGCAAGGTCTGAATAAGAAGAGCCTAGAGCAGGGGTGTCCAATCTGCTACCCTCCAGCTGCTGTAGGACTACATCGCCCATAATACTCTTGCAGCTAAGGGGCTGGCTGAGGAGTATGGGAGATGTAGTACTGCAGCCGCTGGAGGGCCGCAGGTTGGACACCCCTGGCCTAAAGGAAGAATGAGGAAGTGGAAGAGGAAACGTGACATTGACAGAGGAAAGGTAGGGAGACATTCAGAGTGACAGAGAGTGAGAAAGCATTAGTGTGTAAGAGTGATGGGAGTTATGCTGTACCATTGTAAATGTCTTGTTCAGTGTAGTGGTTGGAGATATGCTGTACCACCATCAGAGCCTGGCTCAGTATGTAATGATGGGAGGTATGCTCTAAAGTAGATCATAACTCCCACTATTTACTGAGCCAGACATTACATGAATGTATGTAGTGCCAGCAGTTTCCGTAGCGCTGTTACAATCAGTCAGTAGAAAAATCACATAACAAACCGACACAAAAGGAGAAGAGGGCCTTACTCTTTTGTGCTTCCAATCTAGTTGACGGTGGTACAGCATAGCACTGTCAATGTCTCCCTCAGTATATAGTGATAGGAGTAATGCTGTACCACAGTCCATGTCTGCCTCTGTATCAATAACATAGAGAGAGAAAAGTAACATGATAAAAAATAACTTTTAACTTTCAAGATGGGGTATTCCAGATGTTTTTAAGATGTTGACTCTGAGATCAGTCTTTTTCGTGGATTGGTGTTTTAATACTTTCCATACACTTATTTTACTACCAGCCTTTGTTAAACTTTGTGTTAGTAATTTATTTTGTGTTTTCTTTTCGCACTTCATAAACAGTACTTCTTCTGTACTTCATAAACAGTATACATTTATGGTATATGTCACTTCAAAACAACAGTCTAATGTGTGTTCAGCAGCAGCATCATCATGCAGTGATGCCCCAAATGTAGCTAAAATTGTCAAGGCTTGGGTAAGCAGGTCAGGTAGGAGCCCAGTTGCAGGGAATACCAAAGGCCCTCTTTGTACCCCACGACAGGCAAAAAAGAACACCCCAAAGGCTGAATATTATTATGAGACGGTCTTTATTGGAGTAAGCTGACAAGACAGGTAAGTAGAACACAGGACTGGTCTCGACTGGCGATACAACTGGAGAGCCCTCGGACAGGGCACGCGGTTGCAATTTCCCCTTTTGCCCCGCGTCTCAGACAGCCCTGCTTTCATAAAAGGGCAAAACTTCCAGACCCCCCTCCCCAAATGCATCATCACCTTTTGCAGAAGTGCAGAAAAAGGCCAGAATAATGCAGATTCTGATAGAGTGGATGTTTGGAGACCAACTCATGATGGGGGTGATGTGGAAGGGCCGACTACCTAGGTCACATGCATTAAACATGGAACTAGTGACAATGGTCAAGTATTCCTTAAAATTTATTAGAGGAAAATCATTTCTGGCTTTTAAATGATAGCAGCTCCTTGAAGGACAGATTTATGAGAGACGGCTTACTGTAATATTAAGTGTTGATTGTACAGACAGCCTGCACCATACATCCCTGATTTCACTAAAACATTAATACTACAGGCAGATGGGTCGCACAAGGGGTCGGCCTGTGTTTTCTCTGGAATTCGGCAGCGAGGAACATCCAATCCTGTATTCGAGTTTTAAAAGGCATATTCTGTCAATGAGAATATCTGACTCTGAAAGATACCATTTACTAGTCAGCAAATGTATAGCTATAACTAACCAGGTGTGCTTCAAAAACCATGCTACCTAAATTTGAGTCAGTCAATTGGCTGGTGTTTATTTGCTAAAGTAGTGGTCAGAAGAGCTGCAGTTTCATCGTATCAACTTCACTTTAGGTTATGGAGGGGCAACCCCACAGACAGAATGGCAGACAGAACTTGGCAGGATATAGCCCAAGCCAAACACTATTCCCCTCAGCACCAGGGGTATCTTTGTGCTTCCACAGTTTACCACACAAATGTGCATTATGCATTATTGTATTTGCTGTGTACATTAAAGATGTCACTTGGGAACCATGCCAATTAGTCCTCAGCTGAGAGGGGAAGACCTGGCCATCAGGGGACAATTACATTTTTCTCGCATCAGCAGTTTTAAAGTAATGCTGATGCAAAACCAACATTACTATTTCTGTGGTTTGTGACAGTATGTCCCACAAACCAATGAGTGGCAAATGAATCTGAAAACCAGGTTCCAGCTGGTATCTGAGACACGCATATAATTCCCCTCTTTTTATCATCATTTGGAGTAGCCATCAAGTAAAACCCAGTCTGGCCCTGGTTATATGGTATATGTGCACCGAAACGTGCGTTACATTACTGGTAATGCATACATAGATGTTCTGTGCTTCACACGGAAATATGTACTCATTATACACCATCCCTGCTACACGCATAAAGCGGGACAGTGCAGAGTGTGAAAGTGCTAAAAGTTGGTGAAAACATGTTATTTTTCAATGAATAAACCCTATTTCATACAGGGACTGAGTATATGGACTTCTTATGTACTGGAGTGAAATATTCAGTTCTTGGGAGTGGGTTCTGCTCCTTGTGTTTCTTTCTCATGTGGGTACTGAAGGGTAAAGTGTCACCGTGCAGTACACTGATCATTAGAGCATAATATGTTCTCTTTGTTCTGCTAATCACTTTTTAAATGGTTCAGCAGCTTTCAACAAATCTTGAATAGCAGATGTTCAATAACACGAATTGTCTCGTGGGACTAGAACATATTACCTGTCACCGCTTCCTATTTATTTCAACTGCAAAGTAGCTGATTGGATCTATATCTAAATTAGAAATACTAAACTTAAAATAATTTGGTTTTATTAAAATGTCTTAAAAACTATTCTTGGTAGAATTTAGTTATTTTAGCAGAGTGAAAATATTAAGCTCGATGAAAGGACCCAACTTAATTGGCGTTAATGTTGCCAAATGTAAACAATCTTGCATTTCTCCCTGTCAATCTTTAGAACTGACTATACAACAATACTAACTACGATGAGCTTGACGTTTACGGCTTATTATTTAACTTGGAAATTTGTCTTTGGTCTCATTGCAGGCATAGTGTTTTGGAGTCATCAGGTGAAGCTTTGTTTCCCTGGGGTGATGTCCTCTTTCACCAAAGCAGGGGAGAGCTCCGTCACCCAATTCCCTTTCCAGGTCCAAACCATTTAATACCATCTGTGCTACCTAACTGGCCCTTATACACCAGGAATGTGGCTTCTCTGACCTTCCTACTTTAATGAAGCTGTAGGAGGCTAAGCAGGCTGTCCTGTCTAGAACCCTATGGGATCTTATTCTTACCCTTATTTGTAAATACAACTCTAGTACTTATTGAACATGTTTTGCTTGTAAATTATAATCCATGATTACACTCTGGTGTGCCATCTTGTGGCTTTATCATGGAATTACTTGCACAATATCTGCTTTTAAATGACACCACACTTACCATTAAGCTCAGGCTTGCCAGCATAGGCGAGAAAGAACTCTTCCCTTCCTAGTGAGACATTAGCACCAACTCTTCTTAGACATGCTTCTTCTCTACCCTAGAAAGTGTGGCAACCGGACCCTCAGTTGTAGGTGGCCTCCTAAATAGACTATATAAAGGGACCGAGTCTGACCCTACTAGTTATGCCAGTCTATGAAGATGAATTCTTAGAAATAATGCAGAACATAATAAAAATGTCTGTATACCACAAAGGTATCAGTAAAAACTACCCTCCTCTTCTGTTTAGGGAAATGTATATATTTTCAGTGAAATCCCAGGATTTGTACACTTCCTACCATATTGTTCCTTTTGGATTCCAGCACTATGCTTCTCTTGCATACCTGGACACGATACCAAAGTATTTTCCCTTTTTGTAATTGTCATCGCTAACCATTCTTTAAAATGTATTAGTACAACATTTACAACAGAAAATGTCAGATCCGGCTTCCTTACAATTTTATTTTTACAGTGCATAAATATTTTTTTATGTTACTAACCTACTCAATTTTATATTATATATATATATATATATATATATATATTATATATGTGGGTCTAAAAAATCTATATATCTTTCAAAAAATAAAACACCCCCCCCCCCAACAACAAACTCTGCTTTAACGTATCCAAAAAAAGGCTTTGGTGCAATGAACCATCCTCTGATGTCACATAATGAGTTGAACGAATTCACCTGTGTGCAATTTAAGTGTCACGTGATCTCATTACCGGTATATAAGGATTCTAGGAGCTCCCAGAGTTTGTTAGAGAGCATAAAAACAGTACAATGAAAACCAAGCAACACGTTGCAGATAAAGATCTGGAAAAACATAGGTGTTGGGTTAGAAAGAAATGACTACAACAACCCATATTCCCAGGGGTACTGATAAATCCAGTGTTACAGAGTGGAAATAACAGGGCACAGCCATGCTTTTGCCTAAAGAAAGCCTTCTGCCTCAGCCCGATGACATGATAGGAAAGGAGTTAATCAGATGGCCAACACTAAGTCTGAATGATCGGAGAGATCCCCAGCTGAGAAAACTAGCAAACAGATGCCCCCCAATGCTGGTCTTTATGGAGAAGGGGACACATCTGCTGACATCAGAAGTTACCTATTGACCATGTTGGAAGATTTGTTGCTAGCGGCACAATGCTAGTAGTTAGGGTAGTTCAAAGTGAATGTTTATTTCAGGCTGCTGGGGACTAGGCTCATCTCCTTTCAAGTGCACATCAGTGTGTCTTATGAAGGCCATATCAAAACCCAAACCTGCCGGTCATCCGATAGCAAGTGTTGGCAGAGAAGCAAGGGGTTGGTAAATTTGTAATCATTTAAAGTCATTTTAACCCCTTAAGGACAATGGGCGGTCCCTAAACCCATTGATAACAATGCATTTTGAGCCCGTACATGTACGGGCTGTCATTAAGGGGTTAATATTTGCCTTTTCTCTGCCACCTGCACCATTCATTGGAATGAAGGTGAAATAAGTAAATAGCCACTGAAATTCTAAGATGTCTATGGCTGAAGTCCCTTATGTCTCTTCTAAGCAATATCTAATTTACACTCAAATTTTAATTGGAACACTATGCCATGTAAAAATTAGAAAAAAAACAAAACAAAATGATGTGCTTACTTTCTGCTTCTTCACGATCTTGTGTGTGCAAAACAAAGAAAAAAAGTGTTTTTAGAAGTGGCGTCTCCCCCCAAAAATCACAGTACACTGTACATCCCCAAAATAAATGACTCCGGTACATGTAGACAGAAGTATTTTGTCACCTGTATATTTAATAAGCATAGTTTTACTTATACTTACATACATGGAATGTTGGCACAAAACTAGGCTGTGAAAACATCTTTATCCCGAGGGATTAAGGGCTTTCTTTTCTTGAATAGAATCATGGTATTAAATGGCTGAAACCACCTGTTTTTAAAACACACCAATATATTGGCCACAACCTGCAGGCCTTTTCAACTTTAAGAAGTTTATAACTTAGATCTGAATGTCCATCATCTAAATTAGCATTATGAAGACAGCAGTTTTTAACTTTAAAGTTTACCGGGCCACTTTCTGGCAGAAAATCCAGAACAAAGATGATCTGGGACTCAAGCGGACATGGATCGTATAAATCGGCATTATCTGTAAGCCCACCAATGGATAAGAAGCCAGAAGTAGCAGCCCCTATCGTTAATCCTTTATTAGAAATATACACTTTCACATGCAGTGTTGCATACGTATGGATGTAATAATATTCTTTTAGTACACCATCCCACTAGCAGTCAACTTAGTGTGAATGGATTGGACAGGGGGACTATCTATAACCGCTTCATTAAGAACAGATCTCCACATCCTACATTCAGGAGCAAGCCTGCATATAAGTATCATATATGTGTCAATTTACATATGCCAATTATGCCTGACACACAATTGCAACAACCATCGATATTACAGTTTATTGAATTACATCCACCTTGAAGGTTTCCAATATATATTTTTCTTTTTTTTGTGTTTTTTTCCTTCAGTTTGCAAAACAGTACACTTCAGGACATGTCTTAAAGGTGCACAAACTCTGATGAATGCCATAAAAATTCGCACTTCTTTTCCAGGTCACTTTTCAAAATGACAATGTTCGAAGTCAGCCCTTAAAACCACCCTCGGCTTGCCTTCTATCGTGGCCCACAAGGTGACATTCGTTTATACACATAACAGCTACATGTACTAAACTGCGGGTAACTAGGAAGGTGGAAAAGGGAACACAGCACAGAGCATTCAAGAGCAGTCTGACTGGTCATCATCCACTCCTGTGACATCACTATAGACCGACCGTGAGTACAGAAAACGGTGTTCAACAAATTATTCTAGAAACGTAATTTGAGTAAATGCACCCTTTAATCCTCTACCTGTCATAAGGTGATTTTCCAGGCAGAAAGATTGTTCATTTGGTTAGATCAAGAGAAGGCATGAGAATGATTACGTTGAAAGTGCCTTGGCTTTAAAGTTAAATACAAGTCCAGGTTCTTATTACTCCTAACTACTGCTTACATGGCAGAGAACAAAGTACCATCAATACTAGAAAAATACACAGTACTTTTTCAGTATTACTACTGACTAAAGATGGCATCTTAACTGTTAGAAGGGAAGGGTTAACAATATTTAAAGATTGCATTAAAAAAAAAATCTACTTTTCACTACACATAATGGACAGACATAATATAGGACTACATGTAATAAGGGATCATCAAAATCATTAAAAAGAACACTTTTGTGGATCATAAATATATAGAGTAAAGGAGTTTCTCCAACAATAAATGCTACTTTGCTGTCGGAGGGTTCTGGAACACAAAGACAGGATCTAGAAGCTAGAAAGGAGCTCTTTAAAAATATATATTTTATAAACCGATTGCATTATTTTTGCTACAACTGAGAGCTGCTGAGGCTTTCGAATAAGATTTCTGAAATGAAGAGACCTTTTGCAATAGTATGCACCAGACCGGCAGCAATGTATGTGTGCATCATGTAGACGTCAGACTGCCAGAATCTAACCCCACACAGCATGGATTTCAGGGCTGGATCACGTTATTTTACACTGGAGTATGGCAAATTTCAGAAAATTAGAAGTCGGGGAAGGGGGCATCATGAATATGCACCACTTAGCTTTGGACTTTGCACTGTACAAGTGGGCAGACTGCACAAACTTCCATTAAAAGCACATTTTCCTTTTTCTTGAGTGTTTTTAATTGCCTAACGAATTTGATGATCCCTAAAAGATCCTGCATATAAGAGAGAAGACAGTGAAGAAAGTGTGTGTTATGTTTTGGTGATCACTCCACAGAAAAATCCATTCATTTGCACATCAACTCTGTCACATTGCTGCATCTGCGTAATTATGATTTTTCACATAAAGGTGTCGATTCGTTTGTTTCCTCGGTTTCATTATCTTCCTCCTCGCAATCACCTTCATCCGTTTCCTGCTCAAGTTCCTCTTTTGTAATCATTTCAAAGTCGTTCCCATTTCCACTGCTGTGCTGCGAGCCCTCATCTTCTCTCCTATCGCTGTCCGTGTCAGACTGCCGCTCTGCGCCAGAGCCTTCTGTTCCTGACCCCTCCGCTGCTTCGGCTTTCCTGTCTTCTTCTTCCTTTTTCTCGCTGTCAGATTTGTCCTCATCAGATTTCACAGACTTTTTGCCATCTGACTTCTCGTCTTTCTTCTGGTCAGCCTTTGGTCCTTTGTACTCGTGTGTATAAAGTGGTCGGAAGGAGTCGATGAAACCTACATCTGCAGTCAGGTTGGGCAGGAACCAGAAATGATGTCTTCCCCCAGTCAATAGCCAAATGATGAGGAAGAGAATGCACCTTGCTAAGAGCAGAATATACACAAGATATTACAAAAAAGAAAGCATACAAAGGAAATCTTAGTCAATGTAGCCTGTAGTTACTCACACTGCAAAAAGTAACAAGCATAAGAACTTAGGTAGTTATTAGAATCTGTCATTAAAGTAAAAATTCAGCTTGACTTGATAAAAGTCACCCTTAACAAAAGCTCTGTAAACCGATCAATAAAAAAACAGCAACTTGAGAGATAACTTAATAAGAAGGAATAATCACGCAGACCATGTTAATTGGTATACACATAATGTTGGTTCCTTATACATATATAGTATTATTTTTATATTAATCTTTATTTTGTGTATTAGAACTGTAGAACTACATACAGTTTGTGTATTGAGTTGTGTAGACTTGGGAAAAGCGATATATCTCCTTCAAGGTGTGATGTAACAGACGTCATGTGGCTGATACATGACACAGCATTGCAGGCTTCACACTAACGCGCACATTTACCTATAAATCATACATACCAACAGCAAGGAGGAGAATACTGGCCACAAAACATCCGGCTCCAACACTTAGATAATAAACCCCAACACGCATTTCAGCAGGCCACAGCGGGAAGAGAGTGGCAGCTATCACTGCGATTACTGTAAAAGGGAAACGCCATTAGTATTGAGGTGCACAATATGACGGTTTAGCAGGCAGGGCACTTAACTCGCCACACTGCGAAATTATTATTCAAACATCTGGCTGCAAATATCCTATAGCTACAGACAACGAATATTAATGCAAACATAAGATTTATCATCTGCCACTGATCCAATCCCCTTTGTGCTCTAAATATTAGCTGCCCACATGAAAAGTAACCTGGAATGACAAATGATGTTCTGTGTGCATTTGAAATCCATGCAAAGTATTGAATGCAGATAATGGTGTGTCCTGTAAGAAGCAGCTTGAGATTACTTTTACACTCCCATTATGGTGGAAAAGCCCACTGATTGCATTATATTAGATAGCCATGATTCTAAAAGGCATATGGTCCTCTGCTATCGGCACTGCAATCTTCTACACACAGATGTGTCTGCATTTACTTACCAAGGATGAGGCCCATAGCAAATGTTTTAAAATGTACCGGGTCATATATCCACACATATACCTGAAATATTTTTAGAAACGTACAAGTGAAAAGTAGAAAAAGCAAAACACAAAGAAAACATCATTACAGATATAACTAAACAAATGTCTTACACATTTTGAACAAAGGTTGTGTTTATCCTAATATGCAGTAAAACTACACCAATACTAAATGTTTCTTACAAGGGGATTTTTTAGAGACAAAGAGATAGAGGCAAAGTTATACTTTTTTAGTACTGTATCAAATATCAGTGATTCTGTAATGAGCGCTTCAATGAGCTGCTCAGCTAGCAGGGATATGTGTGGTCATCTCCCGACAAGAAGGGCTGGGTTGGTGCCGCATTATAA
This sequence comes from Spea multiplicata, assembly GCA_009364415.1. Lineage (NCBI taxonomy): Eukaryota > Metazoa > Chordata > Amphibia > Anura > Pelobatidae > Spea > Spea multiplicata. The sequence continues at coordinate 16,621 of VKOC01025393.1, forward strand.
ATAGGGCAACGCCATTATATTTGGCTAACCCCAGTTCAGCTCTTGCTTCTTAGACAAATACAGTACTGCACTGGCCAATATGGTCGTACCTCGCTACCATCGAGAAAAACTTGATCCTCGTGAGGTTCCAACTTAAACTTTCTTTTGGTTTCTTTTTTCTTTGGTGAGCCGGGAGTTTCTTCCTGCAAAAAGGAGGACTGAGTGATTTGTCAATTCAGAGAGCATCTACAAGGTTCCCAAAGGTTGCAAACTTATCTTTAGTGATCATCGTAACTCAGCTCCAGCAGAACCAACTACAGTGCTTGCTCAAATCAATTTTCTGTGAATACTCCAATGACAGCTCATGATTCACATTCCAGATGTTAATTTTTTGGCAAAGATTAAAAGTCTTAAAAGTAAATGTGATTCCTTTTGCAAAGCTCCAGTATTTTGGTTTTCTTACCTTTTTAGCTTCATCTTTATCAGTATCCTTTTTCTTCTCTTTCTCCTTCTTGGCTTTCTCATCCTTGGGTACATCTTTCTTGCTCTTTTTTTCCTCTTCCTTTCCACTGTCATTCTTTCCTTTCTCCTTCTCTTTCTTTAGATCTTTCTCAGGTTTCATCTTTATCACTTTTAACGCGCGGTGGAAAAATTGCTTTTTCAAAAGCCTAAAAGAAAAGTTACAAAAGTTACGATAAATAAACTTTCAAGAATCTCTTGATGCGGCCCTCACAAAGGTGTAGCCATAAGACGAATATGGGACTGCAAGGTCCATTGGGAGGGTCAATGATCAGTGTGTCCTGCAATTCACGTTAATTATTGCAGCTAGCAGTATTTTCCACCATCCCAATAGCTATGGGATCCACCACTAGGAATCGCAACCTTGTCAGGGGACCAGTCCAAAAATCTTCTTGCTGAATCGATCAATTACATTAATGCTACTTTAAGAAAAACATCGGGTGTAAATACAGGAAAAAGGGAAAACCTGAATTTTGCTAGGTTTATGCTGTTTTGTAACTACTCAATAATAAGACTGTATTGACAGTTCTCACAGCAGGCATCACACAATCCATAAACACACACTGTGCACTGGGCCCTTAATATCTATTGCTGATAGAAACATTAAACTCATGGGGTCTGCATACTAAATAAAAAGCATCACTTATTAAATGAAAAGCCATTGATTATAAAATACACAACTCTAGATTATAAAACCATTACTGTGGTTAAATGCCATAACCTTGGTCATCCAACAATTATTGTCATCATGCTTATTAGAGAGTTAGCCAAAAATAAAGGCTACAGGCATAGGCCAGGTATGATTTTTTTCCAGGCTTTCTTCGGATGCCATTTTTTGATCATATTATCTAATTTCCTCTTAAAAAAATAAAAAACATTTTCTCACTTTTATTTGAAAAATCTTGTACTCATCCAAAAAAACTAATGAAAAAAAACTGCTAAATAGATTGTACTATTTGTCCTGAGTTTAGAAATACCCCAATGTTTTTAATTTTTTTTTGCTTTTTTATGCAAGTTATTGGGCAATAAGTACAGAGTAGCGTTTTGCTATTTCAAACAATTTTTTTTCCAAACTGTCGTTCTACCGAGCGGCCAAAATGCAAATACCCCATCAAAACCATATATTTTTGGAAAACTAGAACACCTCAAGGTATTTTCAAATGCTGGTATTTTAACTATTTCCATGCACTAATTCTACCGCCACCCTTTGTCAAACTCTGAAGTAGTAATTTGCGTTTTTTTTTTTATCACAAAAATTGCGGATTTTGGATTTACAGATCCTGGTATATCTTTCAAACAGGACCCCCCTACGTGTTCAGCAACATCCCCTGAGTAAAGTGATACGCCATGCATGGGTTTGTTGGGAGTTAAAACTCCACATTTAGGATGTGCACATTTTTTATTTTTAACTTGGAAGTTTTACATCTGGTCCTATTGCCCCCGTGTCCTAATAGGGCCATCTTTAAAGCTGGCAAATCCAATTCATCCCATCAAACCACACCCCAAGGTATTTCAAATGCTAGTATTTTATAACCCTTTCCATGCATGAGATTCTACCACCAGCCTTTGCCAAAGTTTGTGGTAATAATTTTTTTTGTATTTTTTTCACACAAATCTTGGTATAAATTAGGTATAAATTTATAGTTGTAGGTATACGTCACTATCAAACAAGACCCCAATGTGTGTTCAGCAACATCTCCTGAGTACGGTGATACCACCCATGGGTTTGTCTGGTGTTTGGGGGCTAAAGGGCCACATTTGGGATGCCCCCCCCCCAATTTGGTCAGTCTGTGCCTATGCCCTTATCTTTGAACCCGGCCACTCCAATATACCCCATCAAATTTGCTCATAATAATAAACGTTATTTATTTATTTTTTGACTTTTTTTTTACATTTTGCTGGAACTGGATGGTTCCTCTGATGCATAATTATTTTTAAATGTCACCACATTTTTTTTTTTCTTTTGATTCTCCGGACGGCTATTTACCAATATAAATTGGAATATATATTTATTCACTTCATATGGCTGATCACTCAAACGATGATTATCTGATAATGCTGAATTATTGATTGGAATTACTTTATACACTACCTAATGTGGATTATCTGATAATGTCATATAAGATGAACACGCTGTATATGCTGAACGTAATTACTTCATATGAATAACTGATGATTACTTGAAAGCGTTGTATATGCTGAATATAATTACCCCATAAGATCATCCAAACAAGGATTATTTGACAAAGTAGTATATGTTAAAGGCACTCACTTTATATGAATATCCAAATGAGCATCATCTGACAACATTGAATTGCTGAATGCAATTATTACATAAGATCACCTAAATGAAGATTATCTGATAACGCTACATATGCTACATATGTTGAGCGCAATTACTTCATTTGAATACCTAATTGATGAGTATCTGATAATTGCTGAATTACTGAGGGCAACTACTTTATAGGATTATCCAAACGAGGAGTATCTGACAACGCTATAAATGCTGAACATAATTACTCTATAAGACTACTTAATTGATGCCTATCTGATGAGCTGTTTGTGCCGAATGCAATTGTCTCATGTGGACATCTAGACGAGGAGTGCCTGACAACGCTGTATATGCTAAAGGCATTTATTCCATGTGAACACTCAAATGATGGCTATCTGATAACACTATATTATTGAGCGCAACTATTTCATACGATCACCTAGATGAGGATTGCCTGGTGGCGATGTATATGTTGAACGCAATTACTCAATACGAATACCCAAACGATGACTGTCCGATAATGCTGTATAAGTTGAGTGCAACTACTCCAAATGATCATTTAAACTCGGATTCTCCGACAACGCTGCATATGATGAAAACATTTATTCCATATGACTATTCAATGAGGATTATTTGTTAATGCTGTCTATGCTGTATGCAATTACGCATATCACACCACTCAATATAGCAGCAATAGTCTTCAGCTTTTGAGATTGTTGGGTTTTTTTTTTTTTGTTTTTTTTTGGGAGAGGCATCTAATATAATAATTCACTTATCGCTGAACATAAACACTTTGTTGAACATAAGTATATTACTCTTTGGACTCTTAGAAGAAACTGACATCATAAATAAATTAAGAGGAGTTAAGACATAAGAGTTAAAAGAGAAAAGTACCAACTATAAGAATTACAAGCCTACAAGATGGCACCCAAGAAAGAGAGGGAGAGGGAAAAAGAAAAAGAAAAAAGATTAAGTATTGAGAAATCTAAAACTTTGACAACATACTACTCTCCTAAACCAGAACTTAACACATCTAAATCTCTCCATATATCCCCCTCAATCTTAAGTGACTCCTCTCTTGAAACTCAAATGGAGACCTCACAGTTGGAGCCAATTCATCCGCCTAAAATTACAAACATAAATGATTTATACTCAAAGTTAAGTGCAGAGATGAGACTCAACACTGACTCCCTTAAACAAGAAATGATTCACATTTCAGATAAACTTTCATTGCAATCAAATATTATACAGAGTCTACAGCTGGAAATTGAATCTCTTAAGAAAGAAAATAATGAGCTTAAACTGAATATGCAAAACTTAGATCTGAAATTAACTCAATTAGAAGACAGATCCAGAAGTAAAAATGTTAGAATAAGGGGAATCTCTGAAGAGATCTCAAACGCACATTTAGAACCTTATTTAAATGACCTACTACCAACTTATCTTCAAAAAGATCGTATAGGAAGCACACCGTTTGAAAGCTTACATAGATTGCCCAAGCCAAAGAATTTAACAAATTCGGACGTACCAAGAGATGTTATGGCTAGTTTCCAAAATTTTTACACTAAAAATCAATTTCTATCTGAATTTTACCAAAAACATACTCAAGATACCAGATATAAGGATTTAAAACTTCTTCCTGACCTTTCGCTGGCAACAAGGACCTTCAGAAGAAAATTCCGAGACTGTACCCAGAAACTCAGGGAAGCAAACATTAAATATAAATGGGGCTCTCCCTTCAAGATTATTATTTTCCATGATTCAAAGACTTTAATATTGACTGACCCAATGCAGGTCGAAGAATTTTTACTCCCATTATCTCAATCTACAATTGCACGAAAGAAATAGAAAAAAGAACATGGCAACTATGTATAGTTTTCTCTCCTTTTTTGGGTATCAAACTTTAAAAGTATAAAAATCTTCAAATTTTTTTTCTTTTTTTTTTTTTTTCTCTTCACACTGTCACTGATTCTTTAGATTCTTACTTTTTGTATAAGATATAGGTCGACTCACTCGACCATACACCATCTATGTGAACCACATAGTACAGTGGATAACACACATGGTAAATAAAGTTAAGTCACACACATTTATTTTACACATATCCACAACACAGTAGATAATTCACACAATAATCACCTTCTTAATCTTTAATTCTTTAATTCACTTTAAAAAAAATTTTTTTTTTTTTTATATATATATTTTTTGTTTTTTATACACACCACACTCATAAACACGAATGCACTTATATTTGATGTTGACTCGGTGACGAGTATCACTATTAGAGGATGATGAAATTATCTAACTTAATGATTTTTTCTTTTCACGACACAAGACACGCTCATCAATTTAGCTGGGCTTTATTTATATACACATTAGGATGATAATATAACACACAAACAATACACACAATTATACGTATCTACTTATTTATTTATTTAGTTATTTTTATTTATTTATTTATTTTTTTCTCTGAAGATTATTGATGTTTTAATTCGGCACCTACGCTCGATTTCGCCTTGACTATTATTAAGGCAAATGTTGCATGTTTTATTTTCATGCATACTTAGGATGATTGTGTTTTTTTTGTATGTTAATATCTGTTTAAACGGCAATATATTGATAATCAGGGATGGAAAGAACAACCCACCGTGTGATTTAAATGATACTTAGGCTGATGTCTATTAATTGTCAAGGCTTAAACTCTCCACATAAAAGAGCGTTTTTATATGAAACCATAAATCGAGAACGTATAGATATATGTTTTGCACAAGAAACTCACTGGAAATTAGGTTCTCTGACTCGATGGTTTTATAAAAAATATCCACTTGTTTTTGTATCTAGCTTGGAACACAAGAAAAAAAGAGGGATTGCAATCCTTATAAAAAACAATATTAAGTTTGAAAAAATACATTATGAATCCGATCGAGAAGGTCGATATGGTATACTAATATGTAAATTGAACGATGTGATATACACTTTAGTAAATGTATATGCACCAAACACGTCTACAGTCAACTATTTAGATAAACTCTTTGATCATGTTCACGAAATAACAAAAGGTCTCCTTATAATAGGTGGTGACATGAACTGCATCCAAGATATCAAGTTAGATAAAAGTCTGAGACAGGGTTTACATCCCGATATAAAATTGAAATCTTCAGCTAAATCTTTTTCAACTTGTTTAGCTCGTAACAATTTATATGACATATGGAGAACAAATAATCCTCTCGTGAAAGATTATACCTTTTATTCATTGGTCCACCATTCATATTCCAGAATTGACACTTTTTTCACAGACAGCAAATCGATAGAATATTGTAACTTCGCGTCTATTGGTAGTCAAACCTGGTCGGACCATGCTCCAGTTATTATAGAAATTAAAAATATAGAACAACTAAGAATAAGATCAAACTGGAGATTGAATGAATCATTATTATTATCCTCAAATTTTAGAGAAAAATGCATTACCATAGCCAAGGAATATATAGAAATTAATGATAATGGAGAAACCTCTAATTCAACTTTATGGTGCTCATTTAAAAGCTTTATGAGAGGTCTCTTCATAAAACAAGGTGCACAGGTGAAAAAATCTAGGGGATCAACCCTCTCAGACTTGTATATTGACTTGGCAAAATTAGAAGTTAAAAACAAACTAAACCCATCGAATCTGCTTTCTGAAGAGATCAGTGCAGTCCAAGACAAGATCAAAAAAAACTTAATTGAGAAAACTAGTAGATCTTTACTTAGACTCAAACAAGAATGGTATTATAGTAGCAATAAAACTAGTAAAAATTTGTCTAATAAGCTTAAAAACCAAACACAAAGGAATAGAATTAGTAAAATTGTGTTAAACAACAAATTATACTTGACTCCTAAACAAATTGGAGAAGCATTTCGGTCTTATTATTTATCTTTATATAATCTCCCAGATATAACTAAAAATAATATACAGATAAATACTTTTTTGGAGGGGTTAAACTTACCAAAGCTTTCTACGACGAAATTGGCAAAACTAAATTTGCCTTTACAACTCTCAGAAATAAGAAACACGATAAGAAACTTACCTAAATCTAAAGCTCCTGGTCCTGATGGGTTTTCTGCCCCTTTCTATCAGTTTTTGGATTTTATTATTTCCCCACTTCTACTTAAAGTATTTACAGAGATACCTAACAATAAAAAGTTTCCAGATGAAATGCTACAAGCCATTATAACTCCTATTCCTAAACCAGACAAAGATCCAACCAAAGTCACAAACTATCGCCCCATTTCATTAATAAACTTAGATATAAAAATCTTCTCTAAAATTTTAGCTGAAAGATTGAAAGAGGTAATGCAAGCCTTAGTACATCCAGACCAAACAGGCTTTCTTAAAGGGAGAAATGGACAAGATAACACGCGAAGAATTTTGAACCTTATATACGAACTCCAAGATTCTAAATTAACTGCCACATTAATAGCCCTTGATGCCGAAAAGGCTTTTGACCGGGTTAACTGGTCCTTTCTACAAGGAACACTAAAAGCCTTTGGTCTGGATGGAAACTTTCTTCTCAACACACTAGCCTTATATACAAATCCCCAAGCTAAAATTTCAGGACCTAATTTGGATTCTAACTATTTTTATATTCGGAATGGTACGAGGCAAGGATGCCCGTTAGCCCCCTTGCTTTATATTTTATCTATCGAACCTTTGGCAGAAACTATCCGACAATCAAATAAAATTAGAGGAATAACAACCGGCCCATTAGACCATAAAATCGCACTATATGCGGATGATATTCTTCTTAGTCTCACGTCACCTGAGACCTCAATTCCAGAACTGATAAAATGTATAAAAGAATATAGTCTATAGTAGTAATATAGTAATTACAGTCTTAATATACACAAGACACAAATCATTAACTTTAATATGAATACCTCTCAAATACAAAATCTGAAAAATGAGATTCCATTTTTCAAAGTTTGCCCATACATAAACTATCTAGGAATTAAAATTTATAATAATCTTTCTGATCTAATAGAAAATAACTATAATAATCTCCTAGAGGAATTGAAAACTCAACTATCGATATGGCAAAAATTAGAAATATCTTGGTTTGGAAGATTAAATATATTAAAATCTTATGTTATACCTAGAATAATTTATTTGTTTAGATCCATTCCACTTTTAGTTCCTTTAAGAACTTTAAACCAATTTGAAAAATAGTTTCTTTCCTTTGTGTGGTTAAATAAAAAACCAAGAGTATCACGCTCCATTTTAAATAGAAACCTATCACAGTCTGGACTTAAATTTCCTAATTTACGATC
>VKOC01025394.1:0-38528 GCA_009364415.1 Spea multiplicata
CTCCCCTCTAACTCCCTTAAACCCCCCCTTCTCAGGCATCTCCCCTATCTCCCCTCTAACTCCCTAACCCCCCTTCTCAGGATCTCCCCCCCCGCCCCGGTCACTTACCTTCAACTCCTGTGTTGGAAGCGTGAGGCGTTTGGCTCGGGTTCACTGCTGAGCGCCGGCGTCTGACGTCATATGCCGGCGCCCAGCGTAAAGCGCCGGCACCCGAGACAAACGCTTCCAACACAGGAGTTTAAGGTAAGTGACCGGGGCGGGGGGGGACACCGGACTCATTGGTGAGTCACCAGGACACTCTTTGCGGGCCGGTCCGAGCTATTCAGCGGGCCGGATGTGGCCCGCGGGCCGTGCTTTGCCCAGGTCTGCCCTAGGTTGTGGTTATAGCATTAAATCTTCTGTCATGTACGTGTTATGGCATTTGAATGCATCTTATGTTGTATACGGTCACCAATTATGGGCTTTGTGTGTGTATACTGGATATACCGGTACAATATATGCTGCGGGAGAAAAACAAAATCCTGAATCTATTGAATTAGTTTGTCCCTGAAAGCCACCACTATATAACATCATATCTAGTTAGTACGCAGAACATCTGGCTGAAGGTTAAGCAGTAAATGACATATTTTCTTCAAGAGAGAATGGCAAATTTGTCACAACAACCTATTGAGAAAGCATTAGTGTGATGTAAGACATATGCAGCACATATTTTGAACTTTACTATTTGTATATATGTGTTGAGATTATTTTTAATGTTAGTTGAGGTATAATAGATACATGTAGCTTCTGATTTCTCTAGACATGGAGTCGAGGGGGAGCGGCGTTGTGGGACGCCCCACTTCCTCATTAACAAAAGTGTGCCCCCCGCATCTTGCAAAAGAGTGAGCTCTGGGTAGCCAGAGCCAGAAAGTTCCCAGTCACAGATACTCGGAGGTAGCCAAGCAGATACGAGTATCTTACTGGGTGCCTGATTTCAGAAAGAACGTGATCCTGCTAGACATGACATAAGGACAGTGTTGACTCTGCATCTCTGGCGCTTCAGTTTCCTCCTAAGTTGTTGTTTTTTTCTTTTTTGTTTTTTTTTAAGGAATACTTATTAAAGTATTTACAAACTCATATGCATTCTTTGTGGTGCTGTATAAGAGATCAGTGCCCCTTTATCACCCATTGTACACCGCTACGGAATTTGATGGCGCTATATAACACAATAAATAATAATAATAGACATAGTATAACTGTTGGCTTAAAGGTTATGGTGGGGGGGGCTTTATACAAAAATTAAGTTTCAATCCACCTGCTTTACAGCCATAATCCTTTCCATACAGATGCCATACTTCTCCAGTAACGTTCTGTTTGTGTGTTATAAATTAAATTACGAATGTCTTGGCCGAAACGTAGCAGCTGGCTGAGATGAGGATAATAGGATTCGTTAAATTTATTTATTTTTATTTGTCATCATAACCGCTTTTAGCTGTAGCCTGAGCTTTTTTATTTTTCAATTGGATATTTTAAAGTTAATTTGGATGCGCGGATCATTTTTAACACAACCTAGAGCTTTCGTTTAAACATAATCTTAATCATTGATTTTAATTCACCAATGTGACAACACCCGTTCTATTCAGCAACGCCCCCCAATAACACCATTGCCCCACATACATAGGTTATGTGGAAGCTACTAGGCCAAAACTGGAACATGCGCATTTCAAATTTCTTGCCCATGTTCAAAAAAAATCCCCAGTTTGGGTGCCCTCAATTCAAATGACCCTTTGATCATTTTTTTTCTAAAAAAAATATTTTTCTGTGTAATTTTCAGTGCTATTTCTTTTAGGTGTAAATATGTCAATTTTATTTTTTACTTTTATATGTATTTTAACCCCTTAAGGACAATGGGTGGTCCCTAAACCCATTGAAAACAATGCATTTTGAGCCCATACATGTTCCTTTTTGGTCTTCTTTGTAGATATGCTGAATAGGTGTTACATGTGAACAGAGATGGTCCTCTGTGTTTTTGTGAATTTATTATGTATTGTGTCAGTACGTTTATTAACTCTCAGCATGATATACAAATATGCTCATAATATCTTGATTTTTACTGTTTCAGCAAATATAGATTATAATTTCCACAATTTCACCATTCAATGAATAGCGAATGTATAGATACTAATATACTGTTTGGGGATTTACTAGATTGATATGAGAACTGGCAGATTCCTGACATGTAAAATCATATTCAATGGATTCTTAAGAAATCTACAGAAAGGTCTGGAGAATAAAATGTTTATCCAGAGAGGAAGTTTATATAAACACAATCACAAGTCTGAAAGAACAGTACATCTGTCTTATTATTGTACATGAAGGTTATAATAACTCATTCTGATAGACTGGGGTGCCACTTAACAACAAGCTAAAACATATCACCCAACTTCTTTATGCACAACCAACCATGGCAGATGTTTCATACAATAAGGGCTGAGTGTGTCCTGCATAACATTTAACTAAATCTGTGTGGTTTCATCAATGTAATTATGGAGTGTTCTACAAACTTCAAAGCATTGGCACTCAGATCATATTACGGCACCAGTAAATAGGGTCTTCCTTAGGACCACCAAAAGAAAATAGCAAAACAATACAACACTGACTGCACACTACTTGAGGTAAAGTTGCTTGTGTTATAAACCAAAGTAAAGGTTAGGTATTCAAGTGGATAAAATACTTAATGGAATCCAAATAAATAAATGCTATAGGTGCCTTAGACTTTCAACCAATAATAGATATAGAAAGACTTGTCTAATTTGATCCAAAGCATGATTCTAGAATAATAAATTTGTCCCCCTGGAATTCTCTCACCCGTCTGAATATGACAATCCGCGTTGGGAAGAATAAACGGTCAGAGCTTGGTCCGTTCTCTTCCTGGCTGCGCACTCAGAATTCATCCTTCTCTGGCCTGTAGTGAGAGGGAACCCAAGTATCCTTAAAGGTAATAGTGTGGTGTCATTCACTTGCGTCACGCAACAGTTAATTTGTAAATTAAAGTCCCATAGAACAAACCCAGTGCAGAATTTGTAAAAATAATGCTCACTCATATCTAAGCCAAATAATTCACCATTTAGAATTGAAACACTCTAAAAAAAAAAAAAACAACCTAATGACTAAAGTTATGTGCAATAAAAATGAACAATACTTACAATATTGTTACCACTACATCTTTGCACAAATTGCACATGCATGGCACAAATATGCAGTGACCCCACAGTAAGCACCTCCAAGCAGTGAAAACGTGTATATCAAACTATGTATAAAGTACTCACTCACAAAATGCCACAATTTATTATGGATAATTTCATTCCAAAAAACATACCTAGTTGCTGGTATTGTTTAAGAAAGATGTGAATAAGATGGAAGATCCAAATCAGGTGAGTCTGCTGATCCACATCAGTAGATCTCTCCTGCCCTTCTCAGAGGGGTACATGGTCTATGAGGTGGTACTAATTGACCCATCGCCTTTAAGGGTCTGGCAACTGGGGAATCTAAGCCCCTGTGCCCATTAATGCAACACTTACTTGCCTAGTGGTTTCACCTACACAGTTTTGCCCACATGGACATTTTAATAAATAGATGGCAACGTCAGTCTTAGATGTGTAAAAATTATACATTTTGTACTGGTGGCCAGTGCGTAGGTGAGAAAATGTGGTACCCTTGATAATACTGTTGGGCCAAGAATGTGTGTGTACCATCTTCGTGATGTCCTACATCAGCTTTCACTAAGGCGTGTCGCAGGTTGGGGCCCCTTCTATAAGAAAATAAGATGGAGCGCTAAAATATTTCTGTTACATTTCTAGTACTTTTTCAGTATTTTCTCACAATGCAATTGATGGAGTTGCTCAATTGGGAATGTTTTGAAATAAAGTATATTCATTCTGTCTAAACAGTCTTTATTCTCTGACTATGCAAGCGCTCACCAGGGGAACCCCTTTGTGCAAAAGCGTTTTCCATTTCACACAAAGAGATTTCAAAATAATAGAAACAATTCTTTTGCAGTGTAAAAATGTACTAAATGAGAGGCCTCCCTCAAAGTGGGGAGGATGGAACGATTCAAAAAATGATTGTGGTCAGTGGACTTTTTATAAAGTTATGTGTTGATTAATTATGGAGAGCCATTCAGCCCTATAACTTGCCAGAGATGATTTTTAAAAAGTGTAGTGAATGCGCTATTCGTGACTCCCGGGACATGCAGTAGGGTTAGGATACAGATCCCCCGCAGCGGTGCAGGGGACCTGCATCCTACTCTCCAATACGCTCAGACAGCCTCCTCTGCGGGCACTTTCCACGGGGGGAGTCCCGGCAAGGGAGATTGTTAAAGCACATTGCGCATTGTGCAATGGCAAGTCATGGAGGGGGCACATCTTGGGGCAGAGTGGGCAGCATATCTCGGGGGGGGGGGGCAGAGTGGCAGCCTATCCTACGTTTTTTTTTTTAACTAAGAAAAAAATATCCTTAGAAAAGCACCTAACTTTTAGGGTGCAGCCTATATTCGAGCCAATACGGTATATTTATATATAAATATAGCCATGTTTTTGCCTAGACCACCACACTCTCACATAATGGTGGTGGACTAAGCTAAATATGGCCATGCAGTGGTTGATGGGTGTGCTTTGTACCCCAATATCTGTATTTATATGCTTTTAATGGTATGCTTTCCTGTTTTAGTACATCAACAATGTATTACATTAATAAAGTTCTTTATTTATATCTACAGCAAATTGTTTTACCAAAACCCTTATTTAAATGAGGAATGCACATGTGATGGCATGCCAGATGCGTTTGTTCTTCATCCTAGTCTAACAGAGAATTACGGTAGATGGAATAGGAGAATGTGATTAGAGGTGTTCTGTGATTGACAAAACTGATTGATATCTCCTAGTTTTTATAAATATAAGTAAAATAGTAATTTTGGAAAAACTTGTGTTTTAAGTATGTGTACAGACATACTTATGTTTTTGTGGGAGCACATGCCATGAAATAAGGATTAAACAATGAAAGCACTGCTCACTGGGTTGAACATGAATGTTTTTTTTCTACCTTTTAATTTAAGAAGAGATTTTTTTTCCTAGAGAGCCCAACATGCACAATCTATGACGGTTTTGTGGTAAATGAGGTCATTTGAAGAACCAGTTCGCGAGTGATCTTCTCTGTTCTGGTTTTCATTCCCCTGAACCAGCTAAAAAAGCTGCCAGGCTATGGCTGTATGAAAGAAAATTTGCATAACTGTTTGTTAACTTGCTTAGCAGATCTTTGTTATTCTCATCACATACCTTCGAGATGCAGAACTCCTGCATGTTTTTTGTGTTTTTTTTTTCTTAATTTGTGAAAAAAATAACTTTAAGCATTCAAGAAGTCTCAAATTAGGTAACATGGCTTTTAATCATAAATTAATTAATAAAAACAATAAGCTAATTATCAAATCTTCCCACATGCTTTCAACACGTTTCACATTCCAGACTAGAAATATTGTTACTAAATGATGGTTTGTCAAATTATGTGGCAATGCGAAAAAACAGCAGCCTGCCTTGGAGACAGCCTATGTGAAGCAATAACAAATTATTACGACCACTTATTTATTGATTTTTTTGTTGGCATTTCTATCAAAAACAAACTTAAATCATTGATAAAAAAGTGGTCTCTGATTTGAGTGGGTGTGTGTTTTGGGGGGTGACGGTAGGGGGTCTGAATTTTACATTTTACCTTTCAGAGATGTAGCTATTATAGCCCAAAATTGTAATTTACTTTTCAATGCATTTGGAAACCAATTTGCATGCAAACCGAGAGTCCTCACCTGGCTTTTTCTACTGAGCTCGGCAGCACCATTAAAGAAGCGGCAGATATATGTGCGTGAAAAAAATCAGTGATCAGATAGCATAAATCTGATTGGCTAAGGCTACTAATTCTGATGTCAAAGGGAACTGAGCACCCATTGACTAGAATGGGAGATCTATTAAGCATACTAGGGTACGCTTCCTGCTTTCAGCAGAGACAGCTAGGGGAGGAGTTAAATGAAACAAACTCCTTTCAAATATATTTTATTAAAGTTTGCAATATATAACAACAATAAAATAAGGGGCTAAACAAGATGAAACAGGGGAGGGAAAGGGAAAGGGTCTCCATCCATCAAACATAAGTATCAATGACAGTATCATAGAGTCAAATGTAAGGACACAGTTCCTCTTAGGCGTATACACATACAGACATATTGAAATGCCATGGTTGTTTATGGTTGCAGGAGAAACAAAAATATTTATAAAAAATAAAAGATTTGCAATTATTTTGTCTAAGAATTACTGCCTAGTGGCTAGTAATGGTGATCAGTTGGCTTTGTACAAGTAGGGAATTTTGCAAGACCCTCATGGCCGGCCCAAGACAAAATGCCACCTGGGGCGGGGTCTAAAATGACGCCCCCCCCCATTATCTACCCTTCCTCTCCCCCCCCACCCGTACTTACCTTTCAGCAGTCCTGCGGCAAGTCTCCCTGCTCGTCCCGGCTTGTAATGCTGAGCGCCGGAAATGACGTCATCTTCCGGCGCTCAACATTACAAGCCGGCACCGAGCTAGAGGGCTCGCAGAGGAGAGAGAGAGGGGCGCCGAGCGGGTACTGATAAAACCACTCGGCGTCCCTCTCTCTCTTCTCGGCTTTAAAAAAAAAAAAAAAGGGCTTGGGGCGGCAAAGCGGTTGCCCCACTCGGCTCCATTGTTGGGCCGACCCTGAAGACCCTAGTAATGTCGCTTAGTAAAAAAAAAAAAAAATACTGCAAGACTCTGTCTTATGCAGGATACATTAATAGGAATATTTATGCAATTGTGTGCGAGGACCAGTAAATTAAGATTTTGGAGACAGTGCCAAGTGTTTAGCCTAGTCCTACTTGGTTTTGTTTTGTACTCTATTTACTTTGGTCCAAGGAAGTGAATAAATATTGTTTTTATATGGACTATGTTTCATCTCCTTACGGGTTTCAAGCTGGCGGTGAACACTCAATACTTAATGCATTAAATGAGTTGCAAAATAAATAGAAAATACAGTCAAGATGTTAAAGTTTGAAATAATAATTTTTAACTTAAACAATAAATATGTCCTTCCAACTTTGCTTTCGTTGAAGAATCCTCCATTTGCAGCAATTACTGCCTATGGCATTCTAGTTGTCAATTTGTTGCGTAATCTGTAAAGACTTCACCCTACGTTTCCTGAAGCAGCTTCCACAAGTTGAATTGGCTTGATGGGCACTCTTCCCACAACAGCTCAGCAGAATTGAGATCCGGTGACTGTGCTGCCTACTCCATTATTGACAGAATACCAGATGGCAACTTTTTCCCTAAATAGTTCTTGAATAGCTTGAAGCTGTGCTTTGAGTCATTATCCTGTTGAGGAAATTGTCTCCAATCAAGTGCTGTCCACAGGGTATGGCATGGCGTTGGAAAACCGGAGTGAGAGTCTTTTTCTTCAACATCCTTTTTACCCTATAGAAATCTTCTGCTTTACCCCCACCAAAGCACCCCCAGACCATCACATTGCCTCCACCATGCTTGACAGGTGGTGTTAAGCTCTACTTTGTGATCCAAATATATAAAACCAAGATTTGTCTGTCCATAACTTTTTTTTTCCAATCTCCCTCTGTCTGTGCTGTTTAATCCTTCTTAAGCTTTTCCTTTTAATGGCCAGTCTGAGGTACAGTATGGTCTTTTTTTGCCTAGAAGGCCTAAGTCCTGGAGTTGCCTCTTCACTGTTGATGTGAGGACCTGTGAGCTGTCTGTTTCTCAAATCAGACACTCCTTTTCCCTGTCCTCTTTTGTGCACCTGGGGCCTCCCACTCTTCTTCCTAGTCTGGTAACAGCCAGTTTGCACTACTCTGTGAAGGTAACAGTATTCTTCACGATCTTCGGTTTCTTGTCAATTACTCGCATGGAATAGCCTTCATTTCTCAGAACAAGCATAGACTTTGTTTCTGGCTCTTCTGAGCCTGTAATTAAACACACAAGTGCTGATGCTCCAGATACTCAACTAGTCCAAAGCAGGATAGTTTTATTGGTTCTTTAATCAGCACAATAGTTTTCCCGCTGTGCTTAAATAATTGCAAAAGCGTTTTCTAATGATCGATTGGCCTTTAAAAATGATTAAACTTGGATTTGCTAACACAATGTGCCATTGGAACACAGGAGTAATGGTTCCTGATAATAGACCTCTGTATGTCCATGAAAATATACCATCAAAAAGCAGCAGTTTCCAGCTACAATAGCCATCCACAACATTAACAATGCCCATGCCGTATTTCTGATCCATTTAATTTTAAACGGACAAAATTAGCTTTTCTTTCAAAACCAAAAAAAAGTGATTTCTAAGTAACCCCAAACTCTTGAACGGTAGTATGTATATGTGTGTGTGCTGTATGGATTCTATTTGTAGACTCTGTAGTATGTCTATGGTTTCTATTTCTGTGGATGAACACATACCACAAATATCTGCTTGAGAATATGAACCAACCCAAGTTTATCCAAGAACTCTGCACTACTGGTGGAGACTGCTCATTGACCTTAAGAACATTAACAGTAGTTATTTCTCATCATGCTTGTATTCTAGCCTTAACTTCCTGTTCTCAGAATCAGATGTTCTTGAGACTTGAAATAATACGGAGATGAATTTATGTTCAAAACTGTATTTTTGGCTTATTAATAGCTTTGCTTCAGTTTTATTGAACTATGGCCTCATCACATTGCATCTGTAGAGCTGTATAATGGGAATTTCAACACTAGTTTATAGGAGTAAGTAAGACATGAACAAATGTCTCACTATCTAAATATATGCCTTATTTTTCATTTGTTCAGCTTTTTTTAAGATTATTTCACAGCATGTGTAGCTTAAGCTTGGAATATAAATACCAAGCCAACAGAACCATCTGCTGACACTAGCAGTGACCTTTGGGGCTCAGCAATGGAAATTAATTACTGCAGCCGTATGCTGGCAGTCATGGACAATCATCTGTGAATGCTGAAAAAATACCTTAATGGCAGTAATGATCTAAAACTAACTTCATAGGCATGTTAACCAGGTAAATAATGTGTAAGAAAAGAAAGTAAGAACAGGAATTCTGGATAAAATAACTTTCTAAAGGTTTAATGCACACAGAATCAGTTCAAAGGCAATATCATGCTAAAAAACCGAGTACATATAGAAGTCATAAAATTTTATAGAATATATAATTTCAGATTTTCCAAATGATTTATATAAAATATTTAGGCATATTAACAGAGGAAGATTTAAACCATGGGTTTTTATTAGCAGGTATACTGTTGTGGCTCCCACCCATCCTTCCACTTTGTAAAAATAGTCTGAAAAACTATAATACAATTATTCACTATGAGGGACTAGACTGGTTGATGACACAGGACATAGACAGAAATGGGGGGATGGGAAGACAGAACAGCCTTTAAGAGTTAAACTGCAGAACTGATACTCTTTGACACTTTCTGTTATCATATTGCAATTTCTGTGACAATTGGCCATAGTGGAATTTTCAAAAGAAGCAGCAAGTGAATATACAATGTACCAAAAAAACAAGCAAATATGTGCTTCATATGTTATATAGGAGAAACAACTATGCCCCCTGTAATGTGATTTTACTCTACAGGGATCCAACCATACCTTGGCCATTTTTACGCATCCGCTACACATGCACACTCACCAATAAGTGCACAGTCAAACTCGATGGGCCAGGTGGTTCTATGGTTTTGATATAGTACACATTTTTTGCTTTGTGAAACTCCCTTTAAGACCTGAAGGTAGGACATGAAAGGACAAATTACTCCAAAATCCAGGTTTAAAAACATGTGATGTGTGTTAGGAATATAAAATATGTTTTTTTGATGTCTCTAGGTTTTTTTCCAAATGCATCCACATTCCAATATTCATAAAAAGATTGACATAAAAAATGACATGGGGCCAATAAGCTTGTCGGACGATACACAACTGACTACAGGTGGGTTAAATTAATTTACGTTTAGTGGTGTGTCTCCTAAATGAAATAATCTTTCATAATAGACGTCAGAACTATTTTGAAACTAGGGGCCAGAGCACCAATCTATGATGAGGTTAGGTTTAACTGTCTAGCATATCGAGTACCCAGAAACTACAAACAAAAACCTCAATTTGCTTCCATTTGATATTAGCGGTGGACAGTAGCTGATTTACACCCTAGATATTTTGTCTTATCTAGATAAAGCATGGGATGACTAAATGTATACTGTAAATAGCAACTGGGGGAAAAGGTGATCCATTCCCTATAGCAACCAATGGGATTTTACTATTATAATATCTTAAATTATATAGCATGTTCCGCTGCACTTTTAGTTTTCTATAAATTGTTCTTAGCACTTGGTGTTAAGTACTGCTCTTCACACCTAACCCCAGACATTCCGTATGAATACACATACATATGACAATACATGCTTTTTTATGAAGGTCAGTGTGATCCGACAACTCATTTAAATAGGTGTGTATATAAAAATGAAGTAGGGTAGCTTTTAGGTTGTCACCAAAAGTTACAAAAACATATTTAATTCAATTTACTTTTGCAATGTGCATTCAATTCTAATTCATCAATGTAATCCTTTAATATAAAATAGACTTAAAAAGCTAAGCAGACATTACTATATTCTTAGCATAGTGCTCCTTACTTACTTCTGCTTTTTTTAATGTGTAATAGGTCAACAGGAATAGCAGCCCACCCAAAGAATCCATACAACTAAACACATGTTATAACCATCAACCTCCAGTCAATAAAAGCAGATCCAGTCAAAAGTAACCCATAAAATGGTGAGTGTTTCCCAGGTGTTAACGAGGGGAACAAGAATTTTGTTTGAAAAAATAAAATTGTGCAACGTGATCCTGTGCAACGTGATGCCGTGCAACCGCTAATGGTAAAAGGCATTTAATAACAGGCCTAATTAACAAGGTGAGCGAGAACACTAAATTACGCAATATTCTACACCAATGTTTTTCAAATCCCCTTACAGACCTGATTTTAAGTGATGAGTAAAGTAAATAAATTTCAACAAACAGAATGAGCTAATTAAATAACTTGCACAGAACAGAGGACACCATAAATTCACAGTTCTATCTTGTTTTGCTTCTAGATTATTTGAATGGCAGATACCAAATTTAATAGATTGTTTTATAAATAGTTTTTGATAGATAATTTTAATATGGATTTTTACATTATTGTTAATTCACATTGTACCCCTATTGTCATAGCTGTGCATATTAATATTATTTTTACATTCCATAGTGTAAGACCCTCGGTAGTGTAGTTAGAACACACAATAACGCAAGCCCCTATTTAGTGCTGGAGAGTATTCTGTATCATCAGGTGTTTTTTTATTTCATTTAGGAATTTGTATTCTGGATATGTGGATAAAACTATGTAAGCTTGTCTTTCTCCTCTTCTTTTTTTGTGTATCTACAGGTACTTGGCAATGAAACCATCAGTTTGCTTCATAAATCCCTACCACTGATTTGATACGTGTGGCCCAAAATGCTTTGGACTCCTTTGCTGTTTGACAAAAACCAAAGTAGGTTGAGGCTCTCGCACATGGTAGCATTCAGGCAGGAAATGCCAGAGACTGATGAGCTGTACAGTTGCACTCTTTTACTATCTGTTACAGCCATCATTCAGTACCAGCAGTTAAAGTCAACTGCTGTCCAGACATTCAATGTAATTAACTGGAAACAAAACACAGAAAACCTGTTAAGAATAAAGGAAAGTGCCTTTGCCTGTAAATAGAGCAATTTTTACTGCTTATAAATTTCACAGCAGTGTCTATGTAAAAACTATTTGCTTTAGACAAAAGAAGCTCATGAATTGGTGAGATTCTATGGAGTTCCAGGTAGGGATGCCACCTATCCTGTGTTTTACCGTCACACCGTCACAGCTGGTAATCTACTATTTGGAGTAAATGCCGGCATAAGTAAAATAACAGCAATTCAAAGTCACCATTGGAGTAACTGATGAAAGGCTGTCTACATGGTGCCCAGATGCTCAGCCCTCATACAGATGCACTCTGGAAGGCCTGGTCAACGGAGCTGATACCAGGAAGAAGCAGACAAAGAAAGAAGACAGAATAGGCAAGATAAGAAGTGTAGCTGTAGGAAAGGAGACAGCGACGTGGGAGCGGTCAGCAGAGAAAGAGAGAGTGAGACAGTGTGAGTAAGAAAGTGATAGAGTGTGTGTGAGAGTGAAAAAGCAATGAAATGGAAATTAAAATGATGATGATAGATGGGGATTTTGCTGTACCACCATCAAAGTTTTGCTCAGTATATAATGTTTGGTGTTATGGTGTACCACCATCAGCGCATGGCTCAGTATTTAATAATAGGAGCCATGCTGTACCACACTCTGTGTTTGGGTCACTATATAATGATGGGAGTTGTGGTGTACCACTGCCAGGTATTGCCTATACCAAGGAGCCTGAAGCTCAAACTTGTAGGGTCATGCAACATTCAGAGGCTCTGCCTCTTTTGTGAATCCACCCTCATTGGCCTAGAACTATGGCCAGTATTTTTGTGAAAAAGGTGGCAACCCTGGTTCCAGGTATCCCTTTTTATAATTAATCTGTGCACTCTACATTAATAGGCCAGGACAGACAATGTAAACGTTTACTTATATTGCACCCCACGCTAGAATAATTAATTTGACGCCTGCTATATCTCTGAATAGCTTTTGAAACAATAGTAGCTACAAGGGCCAGGTGTTGTTCAATAAAGATGTTTTTCCCCAATTTTCCCAGATTTTTATATAAGTATGTAGTATAAAGGTATGCATCTTAAATAACATACATAGTTAGGTTTCTTTTACTTCTCTCTATATGATGGAGAACATATCTGGGCATATTTGAGGAGCCCCTTGAACATCACCTTTAATAGTTTTTCCTTTAAAGTTGATAACAGTATTAGTTGTAGTATTTTGATATTATTCTACTTGTCATTAAAGGGAAACTCCAGTCCCCAACTTCTTATTTTTTCAATGCATATTGTAGTGTATTCTGCATGGACTCCAGCGTGTTTCACAGCATGCAAATCTCTATTTAATGGTAGTTAGATAATGAGACTTCTTTCTTCATTCTACTCCTCCTTCTGCCTGCTACTACTGAAACATGAAGTATAATTATGTTTCCCACACATACTGTATTATAGCGCTCCCGTTGAAAGCAATGACTTATATTAACTTGTTAACGAAAACACGTGATTGACTGCCGCTTAAGTCACTACGATGCATATTGAACTGCCGCTGATGTCAATGTGAGCAACACAGCACGTGCTAAGGAAGTGTACTTAAATATGCTTCATGCTTCAGTAGAAGTAGGCAGTGGAAGAGTAAAATGAGTCAAGAAGAAAGCATGGCCAAGGTTACAAGTGATAAAATAACTAAATCCCATCTTTCACATGCATAATATTCTTTCAATGTCATTTCTTAAAGTTACCTAGATTTTCCAGCTTTGGTGTCACATATTCTGTTATTTTGTGTAAATTTTACAGTATTTTACAGTATTTTACAGTATTTTACAGTATTTTACAGTTTGGTACTCCGTTACCAAACTGGGTAGCTTCTCTGTAGAGTTTTTCTCGTGACTACCTAAGACGAAAGAAGAAAAGTAAAACGTAACCTGGCGGCATGATGGCAAGCAGAATATAAACTATGATTAAAAAACCTTGAAGTGAAAAATGCTAAATATATTCTATATGGGTGTAAGAATTAGGGTGATTTACATATTCACTACCCTCACTGTAAAAGAACACGTCCTATCTGGGCCTTTTGTCTTTATAGTACTATTATATTTAACTGTAAAATGTAATCCATATACTCGTATGAAGAATATGCATTTAAAATGATTAAGTACTTTTCTGACAATTACTAGTAGAATTTGAAAAATGGTTTCTTATGCAGTACAGTACTATAAATGATTTTCCACTTTAAAAAAATCTTCCAAAAATCTGCAATAACCAAATAGTCAAATATACTTTTTATATGGATTGAATTCATCTCATTAAAAGGCTGGAAGCAAAATCCCATCTCTTCTCAGCCTGACCTTTATTTGCTTTCCTTCTTACTCTTGCAAAGAACCAGCAATGGAAAATGCTTACTTAAACCTAGTTTTAAATCATACAATTTGGAGTGTGCAGAAGATAAGAGGTGTGTGTGAGTGGCACAAGAGTGAGCAAAGCAAGCTTCATTGACTAATATTTTCAGACATGGCAAGTAGCTATTATAGACGCTTATCACAGATGTTTCAGGAAATATCATGAATGCAGCCAGCAGGAAAAGGATTGTGGCATGAAAATCAGAGTGCTCGGACTTCAAAACTCATCCAGCTTATTATTCAGGATTGTTATCAAAGTTAAAGGGCACTCTGCAGCGCCTAATACGAACCTACTAAGGGAAAGTGGAAATGCTATAAGTATATTGCAGTATATATTGAAGGTTATTATTATTATAGGCAAAACTAATGGCACAGTCAATGTAGAGAAATAGTCTATTTAACCGTTACAAAGCCTACTAAAAAAAAGCATAATAAAGCCCATATGGACAGATAAATTTCCCCTCTACACACAATAATAGTTGCAACATATAACATGCTTAGGGAACCTAGAGATGGCCCTGAAGGGTTATTTGTGTAAGATAACAGATAAGCAAACATTATTAATATTACAGCATAAAGTATTATATGATATTTGGATACTTGGAGAGTTTTTCAAATAAATCTCAGCGTCACAAATAAACTGATCCCTTTATATATTTGACAATACAATACAGTCTCCCAAACATTGGTTACAATCCCTACCTGAAAATCAAAGGCTCGGAAAAAAAACAAGGTTACCAAGAAGATGACGCATTGGTACACAATCCTCATGGTACAGACCTTTATTTCGTAGGGTTTGAGGTCATAAACGGTTGTCAGCTTGAAAAGTTGAATAATCTTTGTAAAATTTAACATTTATACAATTAAAAAAGAGCATGTGGGTAATTTCAAGGATAATACACACATTTACATACTTCATTATGTGAAGTGGATTAATATGAGCTCACTAAAACACATTCTTAGATTTTGTCTTTTGATTCCATGGCTGATTAATTCTACCAGGTATGTTTGTTCCCCGGTACCTGAGATGTAATGGACGTAAAATGGTGAAAAGTGCAATGTGGTTGATGATATTTGTAGAATTAATATTGCAGATTAATATTGTGACAAATTGATCTGAGAATAGCTCACTTTTTTATCTCGGATTTCATCTACCGCTCGGGAACACTGCTTCGCTCATGAGTTAAGTACTTAATTAGTTGTCTATACGTGTGTTGTTTTTAAGTATATAACCTTTAGTGATGTCATTGTGATTCCTCAAACACAGAAACGTGTCTCAACCTGTTTGTCTCAACCTGTGTCTAATGGTTTCCTGTCAGAATGCTGTAATGACCATCATGAATCTGATTATTTCCTGACTGACAGGAAGAAGCCTATTCCTCTCTGTTACAACACACAGGGGTTCTGTTACAGAGAGACTGTACGTTTTTTCCAGAGACTGGATGTAGGGTGAAACATGTATTCTCTATACTGTGCCTCTTAGAAACATGTTGGTCAGCTTGCACAATGAGAAAGACAGAGAAGCTATACTAATGGACTAAAAAATATATATATTTAAGTCTTTGCAGTGATTGTTGTGCACTATTAGCATACATGGGAACTTCTCGGCTCTGGCTACCCAGAGCCTTCCCTTGCGGGACGCGGGCAGAACTGCACACTGACGTTGGTGGACGGTCCCGCTGACGTCGGGCAAGTTCCCCCTGATGGCGGCTGGAAACACCCTCATTTCAAGGAAAAAATGGGCGGGGAGCGGGCCGTGTCAAGACCCCGCACCCGCGACCTGGGTCTTGACCCAGAGAACCGGAGCAGCAGAGCTCACCCGGCAATCTCTGGGTCAAACCCGGAGAGTTCCCAGGTATGACTATAGCAATATAACAATAACTTTTTATATTGAAAAAAGTTAAGTGATGTGTATTCACTAATGTAATAGTAATATGCATTTTCTGCTATGAGTTAATGTTGTAGCAAACATGGCTGCCAAAGGCTTGCTTTGTTACTTTTCTCCTTTTTACATAAACTTACCCATCAATACGTCCACTTTTCATTTCCTGACATACATGCCTGCCTATATTCATCCTATGGTTTATGGAATAGATCAGCCTTGTTCTGGGGATTTAAATAAGCCCTGGCACTTTAAGGCCAGTGGCAGATAAATGATGTATGTACGGACGCCTCTGCTGGATACTCATGGCGGACAGGCTTTACTATTAAATGTGCTTGGTGTGTGATTGCGTGTATCCAGTCTGTGGCCTCACATCTAACGACCAGCTCTGACGTGTGAGTTATAATAAAGGTAAGTGACCCACATCACCTGGGAATTAACTTGGTTTGCCAGATGGCCAATGCGAGCCTGGCCTAGCCTGTATTAGTTCTACATTTTCTGTATGTTTTGATTTTAAATATACATTTTTTATTTGTATTTTTATTTTGGTGACAGAGTGGTCACGATATTTAATTTCACACTAATTTGCATTGTTTGTAAATCAAATACCAAACCCTGAACCATATGCATTAAACTTTTCACAAAAGGATGCATTGTCTCCGATTTTGGTGAGGTTTTTATCTAAAATGTATGACTTCTACAGGATAGCTTTTTTATATGAATTTCCCATTCAGTTTTACATAATAGATTGTTATATTTCCTGACACCTTAAAGTGAATAATTTATGTTCTCATTGCATTTTTGAGACTAGAAATTGCCTCGTGGTCTAAACATACACAACAGAACAATATTTTGGCACAAAGTCTAACTTTAGATGATTCCTTTGAAATAACAAAGTTTACACACTGAAAAAGGAAATGTCCCAAAATGTTATGTTTTACACTTTAATAAATCCTATTTTAACTTAACGAGTCAAAAAATCTGCTAGATTGTCATATAGTTGTGTTGTTCCAAGAGAAGATAGAGTCTTTAGCTTTTTATTGTACCAACATGGAAACAGATGTGGAGTTACATAAGCTTTGGGAACTCAGAGGTTTTTTCTTCAGATTCTGCCATTTAAATATTTTTACATAAATTGATAAAATAAAATGACTTAAGCTAAAATATGAAGTCCGCCATCCAGATTCTTTCTGTTTAGTCCCAATGAGCTTAGTTTCTGATGCCTGAACCAAAAGTAAACCCAAACAAACTGGGCATTACAGTTCGAGGAAGAGTTATCAATCACATATATTGGGCACAATAGTTTTTACACAACTGCCTTTAGAGCAACTAGGACTAGATGGATGATCCAATTACAGCCAAAGAAATTTTAGATGCTGTTACTTTTATCCGTTACAATAAATCTCCTTTACTGGACACACAGCCCAGCATGCTGAATTATTAGCACCACAATGCTGTCTAGTTCTCACTTGCAAATTATCCACTGCACACACTTGAAACACAAACGCATTTTCCTTTTCTGGATTTATTCGTTTTCTTGACTGCATGTCTGATCCTGAAATTCCTTAGAGTGGTAGCAACCAGACTGCAATTGCAGTGCCTTTAATCTGCTGTCCCTCCATATTCATTCAGTGATTTGTTTTTGCCCAATGATGCTGCAAAAAATAAGTCGGCTCAACTGTTACAGGGAAAAAACTTGAAAAAAGAACAAAATAAGAGGAGATAAGGAAAACTGCTCCATCACAGCCACGGCTAACCTTTCGGGTTTTTCAGTCCTTGGATTCTAAAAATGAGGTAAATACGACCTCAAATGAACAACAAACCATTACATTTTACACCGTGTCATGATTTATTCAACAAAAATAAAGCCCAAATGGAGAAGCAATCTGTGAAAAAGTGAATAAGTACACCTTATGATTTCAT
Organism: Spea multiplicata; assembly: GCA_009364415.1. NCBI lineage: Eukaryota > Metazoa > Chordata > Amphibia > Anura > Pelobatidae > Spea > Spea multiplicata. The sequence goes on from VKOC01025394.1 coordinate 17,981, forward strand.
AGCTTGTAGAACCACCATTTTAGCACCAATAACTTAAAGTAATCATTTTCTCTATGACTTTATCAGTCTCTTACATCATTGCGGAGGAATTTTGCCCACTCTTCTTTACAACGTTGCTTCAGTTCACCCCAGCTTGGAGGCATTTGTTTATGCACAGCTCTCTTAAGGTCCTGCCACAGCATTTCAATTGGGTTGAAGTCTGGAGTTTGGGCCATAGCAACACCTTGATTCTTCTTAATATCAGCCATTCTGTTGTAGATTTGTTGGTGTACGACCCAATTTCAGCCAAGCTTTAGCTGTTGGATAGATGGCCTCGCACCTGACTCTAGAATACTTTGTTATACAAACATCTCCACTTTGGTCTCGTCTGTCCAAAAGACATTGTTCCAGAAGTCTTGTGGTTTGTTAAGATGCAACTTTGCAAACCTAAGCAGTGCAGCCATGTTCTTTTTAGAGAGAAGAGGCTTTCTCCTGGCAACCCTTCCAAACAAACCATACTTATCCGGTATTTTTCTAATTGTGCTGTCATGAACTTTAACATTCTGAGGCCTGTAGAGTCTGAGATGTTTTGTGCAATTTCTCTGAGCATTGCACAGTCTGACCTTGGGGTGAATTTGCTGGGACGTCCACTTCTGGGGAAATCATTGCTGATGTCAGTTTTAAAAAAATCCTTGTGCAATATGTTTTTGTCCATCTGTCCATACCACAGGCAAGAGCAACGGCATGAGTTAAAGAATGTATATTTCTATTACCGTAAATACGCTTCTTAACATTATCGCCTCATACTGTATGAACAACCTTGCTCATAAGTGAAGAGGCTGAGGATGCGGAAGAAATAGATGGCAGGCAAGGAGTCCGGGATATTTGTGAATTGTGATCCAAGTTTCTTTAAAAATTGGCTGTCTGTCATATAACCTGAGGATTTAACTGGTTTTGCTTCCTTATCTTAGTTCCTTGTTTTTTTGGCATTTGTCACAAGCTTTAAATCTGTGTCTTCCTGTAATAGATTAACATAATATGGCTTATTAAATGTTTTTTGTAAGTAGCATTTTAGGGTACTGTATATCTCCAGCTTCAAATATAAACTTCTATACCCCTCAACAATTCAGGTGTCCAAATTGACACCGGGTGAGTGCCAGGCTGGTTGTTGGAGACGCATGGCTTTACCCAAAGTACCTCCTAATGATACCCAGCTTTTAGAGGTCACATGGTAACCAAGGTAGAAATCTGTGCTGCAGCAGAGTGGTCCTCTTTTGATTTCCAGACCCCTGGCCCAGTCTGGGGAGATTGGGGGAATCTCCCCAACTAGCCCAAGGCCACCTCCAAAAGCGGTGAGGCAGCTATGTAGTGAGACAGTACCCAAAAATCAAGACTGTCCTGCAAAAACTAGTATACTTGGAGGGGATGCTATTGATGTAAGCAGGTTGTAATGACTCAGAAAGGAATGTCAGCCGGCAGCTCATGTACATTATGACCTGGGATTTGTAGTCAACAAATCAACCCAGAACACTTGCAGAGCATTATATAGCATTACTCACATACATGAAGTACTCTATATACACGATTTGCACATTTTCTCCAGCATCTTCGAGAAGCAGCATGCTTGATGGATACCAGGGACAGTAAATGCATCTTACTGAGAGATGCGTGAGGGAGGAAAGTCCTTTTCCCTCACATACATTACTTGTTTCCTCGCTGGGCAGCTCTGTGCAGAGCACTGGGATATTAACTTGTTCTGCGGGGCTCTGCACTGTGTAGCTGCATGAGGGAGAAAGTGAGAAGAATCTCTGCTTAAAGGGAAACTCTCACTATTCTTTATTACTAGTATCAGATAAAATACCAGATATATTGTACTGTTTTCTGTGTGAAAACACTTCTAGTTTTTGTATAATATAATGTTTTCAGGCAGCTGCATGTTAACCATTTGTATGTGCTCTGGCTCTGATATCTTAGCCCAATCTACTAGACAACCCCCCCCCCCGCTTGTAAGTTGTGCCAATGCTAACTTACATTTCTGTAATACAATGCACTCTTCTATGTAGTTACAGTTTTTAGCTCATTTGTAAATACGGATTATGCCATATAATTTGCATGACTTTCCTGGTTACACATCACCACACTAATAAAGTGACAACTCTAAGCTTTCATTAGGTGCCAGTGTCCAGCTGGGCATTAAGACTAAGCATTCTTTATTCTATTCTGCAGCGCTGTTACAGTCAGAAGAACAATTTAGAAACACAAACAATAAAACATACAATAACAAACTGGTGCAAAGGAGAGGAGGGCCCCGCTCTTGCGAGCTTACTATCTAGTCGGTGGCTGAGGGGGAAGTGAGACAATAGGAGAGGACGGCTTGGATGGGGATGAGTTGATCTGGTTCCGATGATGTTTTGAAGCTGTTGAGTGTTCAGATGGCTTGATTATGATGATGGTTGGGAGTACTGGGAAGGAAAAGGTGGGTTTTCAGAGAGGTTTTGAAAGTTGCGAAACTAGCAGAGCAAGTAGACATTACCGGTATATTATGGGACAAAAACTTGAACTGTTAAAAAATAAAACATACTATTTTTGTGTTTTTAACAATAACTGCACAATAGCGCTTGGAATGCTGGACTATCTCACCCATATCATTGGGACTATTTGCAATTACATGAAATGTTTCCATAAAGGCTGGCATTCTTGAATCTGGATACAGGGGGGTTAATATTTCTAAGCATGTATGATGTCAGAGTCGGGGCATTTACACAGTTCCAGGCTATTTGTATTGAGCTTATATGGTAATAATGTATACAGCGACATACTTCCTGCCCCGAGAGCTGCATCTGTAAACGTTTAGAATCTGAAGACTTTTGGACTGTACCATTTCCATAGACGGGGGGGGGGCAGCCAGTATTACATTTAAATGCATGTGAAATAATGATATTGGCTTTTTAACTATTCTTTTGCTGTTTAGTGTAGCTGATGATGTCTAATCATACATGAATCTGGCTTTCTGGAGTTAAATGTATATTTTTAATTTAAATGAGGCCACCCCTTTCCTTTTCTAGTGTTGGTATGAGGAAACGAGCGCAGAGCTGTTTGCTTGTTACTTGGTAAGCTGCTTAGCGCGACTGCTTGAGAGACGTGCTTTCTTAGTAAACTGTGGAGGAAAGGGTTAATTGATTGATTCACTGTTATTGCTCGTTTGGGGTGAGCGGGTGTTAAGTTGTTATAGAGAGCAGCGCGTTATATAAGGTAACTCCTCTTACACGAGGTCTACTGAGAACACGTCATGAATACAGGCAGATGATAGCCTAGAACATAGGTGCCTGTAGTTCCCATAACTATGGATGGTCACATGACAGATTCTATAGGACTGTACAATATGGGACCAGAAGGGAGTTTTGTAGCCTGATGAGTTCCCCTTTAATCTCAGGCTTATTATAAATGTTAACTGCAGGATTGTATAAAACCGTCCAGTTCTTTCCCAGTTTTAATGGACTCCCCGGCCATCCAATGTACTATAATGTACAAGAAAAAGAGGGCTCATTGTACAGCGCTGCAGAATATGATGGTGCTATATAAAAACATAATAGTGTACACCAGTCAATACCCTGTATAAGAGTGGATCGTATATAGCAGCACGGTCCAGGGCTCCCTGAAAACAATTGTCAATGTTTCCAGTGCTCCAAAGACAAGTATGTGCAAACGATGCGAAAATACAAAAGTGAACAGGATAATTGGACTCATTTGTATAGATATATGGTATTGACTTTATGTATAGACTGAGTTATGGGTTATTCTTGTTAAATGATTGAGTTGCACTTGGAGTTGCGCCCTCTTTTTCTGTTTGGGGACTTTTCTCTTTTATCATATATATATATATATATATATATATATATATACCCCCCCCAAGTGTGTTCCTGATATGTGTATATATATATAGATTTATAAATAATGTATTGTAACTATCATTAATGCTGCTGGCACAATGAGAAATGAACGCACACTATTGATGCAAATATAACGACATCCATGGATCCAGAAACAAAATGAGACTCAAGGCACCAGTCCTGGTTCCAGCGGTGCCTCCTGGTAATACTCTGACCTTTGCTGTGCATGTATGAAATGTTATGGGGTTGTTGTGTATTATTGAGTTCTGTCCTCGACCACCTGTAGGCTTTCAATAATAGCAATAAAACGCATCTGTTATTGCAAACGTTGGACTGTTTTCTAGCAGAAGCAAACATATGATAGGGAGGTTTTTGCGGGGTGCCCAAGGTTAAAAATTGATAGTGAGTCTAACAAAAAAAAAGATCCTCCGTTATGTACCTGTCAGTGTTTATTTTTAACGTTTTGTTTCTGTAGAAGTTAGTAACTAAAGTAAACTTACGTGAACGCTCCAGGCATCATATGCACTTTAATGCATACATTAAATGTTTGCGCTGTCCCCTTGCTCTATGCCATTCTGGAGGTGTGTTCAGCGGAAAGCATGTGATATATTCACCACCCTTTGTGCAAAGTGATCCCATTGATTCCCTGCCGCTGATTGGATGCTTCTCACGTCCTTTCATGTGCATCTATTGTTCAGGTGGCTCCCCGGAACTCTAAAGTGTCCATTTGTTACTATTGGAATTGTAACAAATTGCTTTATAAAAGTTGCATCTGGATTATAATATTTTCATTGTAAGAGTTAATATTGATATACAATAATTGCATTTGTTTAACATTTAGCAGGTGTCTGTGCAAACAAGATGCCTAATTATAGATAAAACAACCCGTGTGACATGCATCCTAGCCATGATATACCCTTTAACTTCTCTTTAAAGATCCCTTTAAATTTACTTCTCATTGAAAATGCATGGGGGGGGGGGTCTGCAGCCAGTCTGTGACAATAATCATCAGACCACTGAAAGGGAAGAGGTGAGCTGCAGCTTCTCTCTAAGGCAAGCATTTAATTTAGTAGTATATCAATGTGCTTTGATAAAAAGCAAAAGTGTCTTTGCCTATTTGAAATGATGAGAAGTATATGACGCTGTATATTGTTTAAATTGAATGTCCAGCTGTCAGTTTAGCGAAACACACAGGCAGAGTTGCCATATTGGCTATTTTTTTACATGGCATGTCTAATATTTACATTGCTGACCACCACCTACAAAGAGCTTCCCTGCATTATGGGGAATGTATAAACTTGATTTAATAATATTTGATTTCCTTCTGTGACATTATATATTCAAAATACTGCAGTGCAGCACTGTATATGGTGGACAGTGAGATGGGGCTTGGAAAAAAATGACTGGCGTGGCAACTCTATTTCCTGATGATTCAATGTTACCCGATTGTTGGGGCTTGTAGAAGACAATGCTGCTCATGGCACTTGGCGTATGTTGTTTAATGGCGGCCACAAACAAGAGGTGCTCACATGGCGGTGCATTCAATCAGATACGTTTTTAAGTGTAGCACTTGGTTAGAGAGTTAAGTGACTTCCCGCATAATTACCCCAACGTTAATGCTTTTTTTGTTTATATAGGCTCCGTTTCACCGCCAGGCATACTGTATATTTTTGGAGCTGCAGGTACTAAACTCATAAGTTGATTCATCGTCAATGCGCTGAGGTCTGCTAAGAGTAAGTGCTTTTATTACTCTTCATTTTACATTGCTCAGAATTATATTTGTGGTTCTGTTTTTTAACGTTCTTTTCCAGCTAAATTAATGAAAAATATTCCCATTGATTTCTGATATAAAGAGGTTTCTGAATAAAAGACCCATGTAGCATTTCTAGGCCCTCACACAAAAGTTTATAAAGTGAATTACAAACAACAATAAAAGAAAATATAATTGTAGAACAGTGTAAGAGGCTATGGGGAAAAAGACCCTGTGATGTTTGTCAACACAGTCCTTTGACTAAATTATGCAAACCCGTATTCGTTGAAGGACTGTTTCAGACAAACAAACATACGATGCTTTGATTTCTCTGTGATGAAATCCTTGTAAGTAATGAAGAAATAATAAGCCAAGGCCATTGTGTTTTGTGAAGCTATTTTGCATTGAAATCAAAAGCAGCTGATCCTATTTCAAATAGCATATTTCAACTTGTTAGTGAAATTTTTATGTCCTGACAAAAAAGTGAAATATAAAATATGTTTTGCTTCTGCAGTCAGAAGTTTATTTAATTTAGTAAAAAAAAACAGGGATATAAATATTGCCACAAATTAATTCACAGTCATGGGGACTAATATAACAATATAATAAGCAAGAATTTGTCAGGTTACCCAAAATGAAGCATAGTCACCAATATCATCCGTGGGAGCGCAATGAGAGTATAGTGTGCTGGCAGGAGTTGGAGACAATAGAAGATTTCTTCATATTCTGGGAATCTCTCTGTATAAGAGGAAAGGGAATGTGGACATAAGGGGGTTAAGAGGAGAGGTGGCAGGAGTTGAGGTCGTTTGAACTCCCCAGCTTCGCTATTTATTAACACTGGAAAACACTGGCAACCACAACTCTTCCATGCAACTCAACCTTGAGGTGAATAAAACCTCAAGGTCATGCTGCATTGCTTTTCATTGAGGACCAACTCACCCAAGAGCCAAAGAAACGAGGTATTTTTACTTATTTCCCAACTCATTCAAATTAAGTTTTTAGAGTCACTTACTGGATATTATGTATGGTCTTCTAGGGAAATAAGGCATGGAAACACCAAACATCAACATACAAATACATGTTGACATAGTGATCCCACTGAGGATAGTCTAGATACTTTACTATTAGCTTATGATATTTTACCCAACTTCAGGCACAGTCTTCTCTATTAATGTCTTGCATAGTTAAGTTTTCACACACCTCAGTTACCATCTGAAAACGGGATATCTGAGGCCTTGTGTACACACTAAAAGTCATCACAAACACGTTTCATACCCTCGGGGTCTTTCCCCTCACAGCATAGAGAACATTCACAGTCTTTCATCAGTCCCGTAGATTCTGTTGCTTCGGGGAGTTGATGTAGGCATGCTTCTGGATGCATCAAATTCCTTGGATGAATTTGGATATCCAGGCATGAACTTGTAGTGTGTTCCACACCGCAGCAGGTTGGACCATTGGCTCATCAATGCATCTCTGACCATCACAACTTATATAAACATACCAGAACACAGTCAGTGATTTGGGCTGGGGGCAGGGATTGGGGGAAAGATTGCATGCAATTGTCAAACTGGATAGTGCAAAAATAAATAGCAGGGATAGTTCCCAGTCCCTGACAACATTTAAAAGCCAGGTTTTGTCTGTCTTCTGGAGACCAGCTTCAATCCTTAGAGACAGTCTGTTTTATTGTTCATGGTCCATTGCAACACTTAGACATGAGTGGTAAACATGAACATTCTTCATGCTTGCCAAATGTAGCAAGAGTCCTCTTACAAGCAAGTTTCACATATGCTTGACTACACTTAAAAAAGGGGAGAAGCTAGTAATGCAAGGCTAACAAAGAATTATGCAATCAACAAAAGGACCACTGGCATAACAGAAGCCATTACATCCCACCTTTAATGCAAGTGACTGTCAGAGGCTTCTGCCTACCACAGAGAAGATCACTTAACAATCATTGCTTGTTCGTTTCAGTTAGTGTGGGTCAACATAATGTCACATGCCAGTTCTTGGCTTTAGAAGGACCGCATCAGTGCGTGATACCTAAAGAGAGCAATGAGAGTTCTCCTGCTACCCCATTCACTACCAATGAGCCCACTTCCACATGTAGAAGACCTCATAGAACCAAGTATTAGAGTGTGTGGGTATGTCGGTGAGTGCATCTGTGTTCATATGTATATAAATGTCAGAGTGGGTATTTACTGGAACAGTGCACGAGAGTGTCAGTATATCAACCAGTTTGTGTTGTTGTAGGTTAAAATATGGATGTGTACACCATGTTGGCTAGAGTGGCATTGTGTGAATTAGTGTATACCTGTGTGTAATTGTGTGTGTATTTATGTGAATTTCTCAGCTAGGAACTGGGAGTCATGGGCACCTCGGTAAAGTTTGCAGGTTGACAAAATATTCTGTACTGGACAGCCGTGCTAAAGATTTGTAGTCCCTAATGGCTGCTGAAAATATTCTTATATTTTGCAATTAACAGCAAATATAGAAAAAGATGAGTGCTACGGATATATTTTGTAATACCTGAGTATTAGCCAGGAAGGGCGGAATACCGAACAAAGGCACACGTCTGTCCTTACTGCATGGTTGTGTGGCTGGGAGAATTCCTCTCTTTCACAATAAAGGTGATGTATTCAAATATATAAAGAGGTTAAAGAAAATCACACACAGATGCGTGCTACAAATACTCAGTTTTTTGTGTAACACATTAAGCACTGTATTATTATTAAAGTTTAACTGTCTTCTAGATTGTAAGCTCTTTTGTGCTACTTACATTTTGTTTCTCCAAGTCGAATTGTTATTGACTACTCTTTATGTCATGTTTAACCATTGTACAGCGCTGCAGAATATGATGGTGCTATATAAAACAATAAGAAGAAGAAATGTGCTTTCCTGTTAGCATACAGACTTTTTACGATTCCGGCTCATTCACAGACGTCTTAAGTAGCTGCACAGGCCCCTTATTCATTACTCATTTACAAGCAATTTCCTGCTGTATGATTATGTACACTAGTGATAACTAAGAGTAATCATTCTGTACCGCAGAAGCCAGTGAATCAGAGAAACAAATGCGACGATGATTCAGAGAGACTCGTGTCTTATCCGAAACAGCAAACATTGCCTAATAGTATCTTCTGTGCCAAAGTTTGGTGGTTCTTTTTTCCCCAGAATCCTCCCACACTTCATTTGTTCCAGTATCCTCTGTACTTTGGGGTGTGGGGGGGTCCAGCTCTTTATAGCTTTTATCTCTTCTCCTTCAGCCGCCTACGTTGCCAGTGTTTTTATGCTCTTCACACATCCCTCGCATACCTCTTATTTTTGAAACTTGTCTTCACTCCGAGTTTCTATCTTCCAAGCGCAGATGCAAGGGTTTGACGGCTGTGAAATTCCCATGCCGAGATTGTAACCCAGTTTCTGTGGGAAACCATAAAATAAACAACCCTTTAGGGAACTAGTCAGTAATGGACGGATTAAATTAAGTGTCGTCTGAGCCTCCATTTGAACTATGACTAATGTGGGTTTATTGCAATTAGACTTTTGTCCACTCAAATCTAATGTACAACCGCTATGTTTTTTAAAAATTCTTTGTCTTTTAGTGGAGATTATAAAATACATTCTGATGCAGCCTTCTCTGCAGATACAAACAACCCATTTTAATATGTATCTTCAACTTACATTTCCTCTAGAGAAATCTAATGTTCAAATTAATTAGCAGGTTAATACGGGACAAAATTGAGTACAAACTGTTACAGACGGTAAAAACAGAATAAAGTATATATTAAAGAGGAACTCCGACCATTTCTTTTATTACTGGTAATGCATTAAAAATCCAGTTTTTATATGAAATATAATACTGTCAGACAGCTGAATATCAGTCGTTTGTATATGTTCCAGCTCTGTTATCCTTTCCAAATCTACTGGACAAACTCCATGATGTTTTTATAATACTGTATGTGATAAAAAAAATATATATATAAAATAGAATGGCTCAGTCTTAATCACTCAGCAGGACAATCTAACTAATAGAAGTCTAGAGAGGAAAGGGTTTCATTGAACAAGCAGTACATCATTAGCAATAAAGAATCAGGTCAGTGAATATCTGTAAACCATATCGATTGGAAAAATAATACCCAGACTGTAGGGATGCATCGATATATCGGTGGCCGAAATATATCGACCGAAAAGGGGGCGGAACAAGAGAAGTTGCTAGCACAGCAACACAGAGGGAAGCAGAGGCCTCTGCAGAAGTCTGCGAGTGAGTGATCTGCAGTTCAGGTAAGGGGGTGGGGGAGGGTGTATGAGCAAGTATGCGTGATTAAGGAAATGAATGAGTGAATGAATGTTTGTGAATGAGTGTGTGTTAGTATGGATGTGTAAGTGTGGGGGGGTAGCATGGCATACGGAGCCTGTAATAACACTCCTATCAATAATAATATTAATATATATATATATATATTATACAGGAAACACACTCCTGTCAGCCAGTTACATGCTGGAATCTGGGATGCCTGTGCATGATAGGAGATGTAATTGCTATTAGCCAATCATTAATATATATATATATATTATATATATAATATATAATTATTAATGTTATTGATTTTGTTTGGTCCTTTTGGTTGTATTATTTACTTTGTGATTATTTCTTTATTTTTTTTTCGGTCTCTGTTTCGGCCAAGTAAATCCTGAATTTTCATTTCGGTGCATCCCTACCAGACTGTATTTAGTTTGCTGTATCTCATATTGCTAAAAAAAAAGGTGATACGCTCACTTTGCAATTATTATATTATTTATTACAATTTATTATAGCATCCAGTATATTAGCTAAATAGAGATACAAGTTATTATTATTATTTATTTTTTTATATAATTTCTGAGCCTGCTTTTATCATTAAACCTTAAGAATTTGATGAACATGTATGAACCCTGCTGTTTCACTACTTTTTCATTTCCATTTTTATATGGCGGTTACATATCATAAATGTAATCCAATTTATAGAGTACAATGAAATAGGAGGCTAGTTGCAATTTTTTACAGAACACGGGCAATGTAGTTAGAGGTCACATCTACAAAATTAACAATTTCACAGTTCTAGTGTCATATTTTATAAAACGATATGAAAGGTAATGGAGGCTCTTTTACTTTTTGTGCCAAGTATTATGATCTTCATTGTTTCTTCTTTCTGTAATGTGACCTATTCAAATGTAGTGTTAAGGCTCAGCTTATATAGTCATGGACTCTTTTTGTCTTGTATAGCTGGAAAGATTACTGGCAAAGAAGATGTAACGGTGAGAAAATATCTTTACAGCAAAATTACCTTTATAGCATTAAGGGATATATATACACTAAACATAGAATTTGATGGCTTCTACAACTACTGATGGGAGGCTGAGCGGTCACTCATGAAGTTTTCAGCAACCGCTCTGAGACCCTCACTCTCCTCCGCGCAGCCTCTCGTCCGGTCGTGGGACTTCTGGAAGGTAAATGAACTACAGATGGAGGGGAGAAGGGAGGGGATAGATATTGAGAAGGGAGAGAGAGGGGGTAGTAAGAATATTGAAATAAATAAAGAGTGAGAATGAATGAATTAGTGTGTGGATGAATTGTCTGAATGAGGGAGAGAATTAATTAATTTATGCAAATGCATTAATGAATATGTGTAAATGATTTGTATGAATGAGTGGGAGAATCAATTATTGTGTGAATGAATTATGTGAATGAAAGTGTGAATTAGTAAGTGACTTATTTGAGTGATTTATTTGTGGAAAGGCAAAGATGGCACAAGTAGGGTGTTGGAGCCTTGGGGACCAAGATGGCACAGGCAGGGTGTTTATGGGACGAAGATGGGACAGGCCGGGCTGTTTGTGGACAATTGTGTGTTATTTGGGTGCTGGTCAGGTTCTATGTGGGCAGTGTGGACTTCAGGGCCGGCTTTGGGTTGTGATCTATGCCTGTAATTTAGGGGGTTTTATCTATACGCTTTTTATCAATATGTTTTTCTTTGTAAGAAAAGGCTTCCGTCTTGCCACTCTACACCATAGCCAATTCATATGAAGAATACGGGAGATTGTTGTCACATGTAGCACACAGCTAGTACTTGCCAGAAGTTCTTGCGGTTTCTTTAATGTTGTCGTAGGCCTTTTGTAAGCCTTCCTGACCAGTTTTCTTCTCGTCTTTTCATCAATTTTGGAGGCACGTCCAGTTCTTGTCTCCCCTTGATGATGACTGTCTTCACTGTGTTCCATGGTATATCTAATGCTTTGGAAATTATTTTGTAACCTTCTCCTGACTGATATCTTTCAACAATGATATCCCTCTGCTGCTTTGGAAGCTCTCTGTAGACCATGGCTTTTACTCTGAGATGCAACTAAGCAAATGTCAGGTAAATCCTACTAGAAAAGCTGAACTTTATTTGTGATTAATCAGTCACTTTAAATGATGGCAAGTTAATTCTGATTTTTTCCCCCTCAAAGATTTCAGTTTATTTTGCAACTGAATTGTTCATGTTATAGGTCACATTAAAGGTGGAAAAAGTTCTGACATGATTTATCTTTGTCTCATTCTTTAACATCACAAGAACCTGGCATTGAAACAGGTTTGTGTAGACTTTTTATATCCACTGTGTGTGTGTATGTATATGTATGGGTGTATATAATTAATATATATATATATTATATATTATATATATATACCACCTGTGTGTGTGATTCATGCACTTCATATTGTGTCCTGAATGGCAGAAATAAGAGTTACTTGTATTTTTCAATTGCTGTCAGTATTATTTAATATATATATTTAATAATTATATTTATGTGATATGTGAAAACCACAAACAAAACCATGTTCACATTGTTTAAAAGTTATCTTTTTTCATTACGACAAATACTTAAAAATAGATATAAGGGGGTGTAACCATGGGGAGGGACTTAATCAGGAAGGAGTGTGGTCAAATAGGGTGTGGCTAAAGGAGGGGCATCACCACAGGGGGCCCATGGCTTTTTATTGCCCGGGTCCCTGGATGGACTCATTCCGTCCCTGACAGCAAGGAAGAAGCAGTCAAGAGGTTGTGACACAATCTTTGAGAAACATTATACTTTGTGAATAAGCCCCTCTTCTTGACTACGGACTGACACCCGGACACAGATGGGCTTATAGCTGGGTATTAGTCGGTACAGCAGAAATATATATATATATATATATATATATATACACCCTAAATTATTTATAATAATATGATTTAGCATGCATCATTCAATTACTATACAGTTTATTTGTAGAACAAATTCCATAGCGTTATTACAATAGGAAAAATGCATTAAATCTCACAATTTGAGGGAACAATAACATGAACATATGTTAAGATATGCTGGTACAGGAGGAGGAGAGAGTTCTGCTCGTGTAAGCTTACAACATATGAGGGGGTTGAGGGGAAGTGAGACAGATGGAGAAGAACTGTTTGGTAAGAATTATTTAATTGTAGAGAGAGAATCACGGGAAGTAGTCAATGACCTGAAGAAGTTGGTTAGGTTGGCCCATCATAATACACAGGGATATCAAGGAGTTCAAATATTCAACTCTCTGGAAACTCCTGTGGATGACCAGTTTAGTAGACGACTGCCTTATTTTATAAAACGTTAGAGCTATAGCATATTATGGGAGATTTCAATGAAATCTTTAAATCAAACAAGAAATCTTCAAGTTTACAAAAAGATTAACTGGAAAAGTCAAATTTAAATTTTTTTTTGGATTAAGCTGTCTGACTGGTGGCAGAGAATATGGGCCGAAAATCCTCTAACTGAAAACTGCTGTTTATATTTAAACAGAAATATATAATTTGAAAGTTCTGTGATCTTTGAAATCAGAAACTCAAATGTAAACTTCAATTAGTGTTGACTTATATAGTGTTACAGAAAAATTCCTGAAAAAAAAGAAACCTGGCTTCTATCAGTAAAACGTACCATTTTTTTACACAAATTAGTTTTTTTTTTATAATGGTGTAGCAAGTGATTATTCTGCTCAAGTAGAGACAGATTCCGTCAGGGCAGATATTATATGTAGTAGCCAAATAGTGGTATTAGTAATGGTAAATATTAGCAGTATTAAAGAGTATGGTAAAGTGAGGCCGAAGGCAGGAAACTCTTATGTGTACTCAGTAAACAGTGAGTCTGACGCAAGTTGAGCGGAAATTAAACATTTCATTTTACCTGATTTAACCGCGAGTGATTCAGAACCAACTCACTGTCAGAGGTTGGTCCTTTACAGCGTGTAGGTGAGATGATTTCTAGTGCTTTCCCCCTAGATGTTATACAAAGATAAGTACATGGAATGTAACAAACCAAAAAGGTAAGGTAAAACAAGGTCAACCTCACAAGCTTACGGTCTACAGCCAACAGTGGAGGCAGGAGAAACACAAGTTAGGAAAGAGATAGACAGTCGGCACCATAGGCAAGACCTGGCCAGCCACATACCCAGTATCAATGGATGGCTATTCTCTTGGCTACTTCTGGTAAATGACGGTCATTGATCTGTTTGGTAGATAGTGGTTGACAAGGGTTAACATTTGAGAAACTTGAACCAGTGCTTTTGAAGCTCAATGTCACATTAGTTGGCAACCACATTATGATACATTACGGACAACAGGATCACATTGAAGTAGAGTCTATAGTATAAGTGCAGAACATTACCCGTAGTTCATTGAGAGATGATACGGGATCTTTGTTCATCATTACATATAATCCTCTGTAATCTTAAACTCTGAAAAATATAAATTTGAGACTTTTTTCCCCATCTATTTGAAAAAGATTCTAATTTTACTGTATCCAGAATATTTAACGTATAACAGAACCAGAATGGCTTTATGTATGGGATCAATGACGCGAACCATTCTTAAACAAATCAGGAATGCATTTGTATCTAAAGGTTGTATGAGTACAATAATTTCATTTTCATTATTTATTTTTGCCAGTTTAGCTTAGTTATGGAAAAGTTCTTTGTTTTATTTCTCCGTGAGTATAATTGTACAGAACACGGAGATGTTTACATGCTGTTCTGACAAGTACAGGCCCTAAATTAGTAATGCAGCACAACGATCTTCATGCTTAAGTAGTTCAGGGCTGCTTTCATAATGAAATCACATGTATATGAAGCAGATGGTTACTTTATAAGGCAGAAGCACTATTTTTCTATATTCGTTTATGTGTGTGATATATACAATGTGTGTGTGTGTGTGTGTACGTATATATATATATATTATATACACACACAAACGTGACCTGAGTTGACGTTTTACTTTTCTCTAGGTTTTTCCATATTTGTCATGGATGTGCTGATCGAGGCATAAAGTAAAAATGATCTGTTACTTAATGCACAAAAGAGATAATTGGAGAAACTAGATCATGTGGTGGACTTTAGCTCTTTGTAAGAGTTCTGAAATATGGTATTCAGATGACCGTATTACAACACATGTATGTCTTTCGAGACCAACATTCAGCAGTATTTGTTACGATGACTAAATACGGTTCTACAGTCTGTGTGGCTGAGTTCCCAGATACCGCCTCACTTTAAGTATGTATTGTATAGGGCCAGCTCAGCCCTTTCTTGAAGGAGAAACGCATCGGGGCTGGAACATCATAATGTCTGCAGAATAATGAGTACAGGAATTAACCCAGCGTTTCTCTCTTCTCTCTTTTAGGTTTTAGGCAAGGAGGAGCTGTATCTGTATTCTTAGTAAACCCATTGCGCTCCACTTCCCTATCAGCTATGGCTTTTGTCTGGTTATATTTCGTATCTAATGATTCAGTAAAATCCTGGTGCCTTTTGGTAGTTACGGTGCACATCATACTAAATATTAATCCAAATGTAAGGTGGCCTGATCTACATACCTTAGGAAAAAATATAGTACTGCACCCCCTTTTTTTGTATTACGTACAAAATAGCACCACCCTAAAATTTTAAATGTAGTTCTAAATTAACCATGTTCACTATTCCCAATATTAAAAAAAAAATTTAAACTAGTGAATATGTGCGCAAAGTCGTGTTTAAATCCTGTATGTAGATATTAAAAAAAAAGAGAGAGAGGAAAAGGGAAAAGATAATGTGCAATAACCATTTTACTAAAGCAGCAAAGCCTACTAATGAAATATTTAATGTACCCGACCTATCAAGCCTGAGGCTGAGATGGAGTGTTATTGAATTAATTCTGTAAAATGTCTGTAGTGCAAAAGTTGCTAATATTTTACATTTCTTTAAGCATATGGTGCAGAAGAAGTTTCATATTCTGTATAATTTATGGAGAAATAGATTAAACTGTCTTCAGGTTGTAATTTCACGACTTTTGCCGCTTTCTGTTTAACATAATAAAATATAATAAAAGGAATATTGGGTTTAGCATACAGGTGCTATAAACCTTACTAATATTATATTACAGCCATCAGCCACCAGCCACCAACCTACAGATAACAATAAATGACAATATTTATGCTTTTAAAAACTCTCCAGAGACAAACATTGGCAGTAGAATGGCCTGTACTGCAAAGATTCATCAAATTACTGCCCTACTAGACCTGCCCTGGTCATCTGTAAGTGTCTAGGGGCAACAACCAGTCATCTGTAAGTGTCTAGGGGCAACAACCGCTCATCTGTAAGTGTCTACGGGCAACAACCGCTCATCTGCAAAGTGTTAGGCCACACGATCTTACAGAAGGGGGCTGCTGGATGCTGAAGTATTTGGAAATCTCCATCCTTGGTTCCACTACTGAGTTATAAACTGCTTGTGGAGGCAACATTAGCACAAGAACTGTTTGCCGAGAGCTTCAAGAGATGAGTCTCCACTGCGGAGCAGCCGTACAATGTACAATGAGACAGATGCTAGGAGAACGCCACCTGTCTGACTTCATAGTGCCATTGGGGGCTGTATCTTATGGTTGAAGCTAGGCCATTTGGTGAAGGGATATCTTCCATGCAGATTAGAATGACCTGTACTTCTATTAAAATGGAGACTTGCTTGCTCCAACTAAGCTAAGTGAGGAAATAGCAAAGTCGACCCCAAACTTACACCCCAGGAGATCGTGCCCACACTTTCTTTTTTTTCTTAAATTATTATAAAACATTTGAAAGATGAATGAACTTGTATTAAAAAAGGGCAATGAAATTAAAATCGAGCAGGCTCACCAAAGAAGAATGCATGTTAAAGTACTTTGTGAGGACTTTAATATGCATTCTTGAAAAGGTAAAAAAAACTAAGAATTTTGTAAAAATAGAAAAAAGTTTTCCAATAAGATATTCAATCAAATTAATATGAAATTTTCTTGTAATTATACTTCTTTTGTAAATGAAATAAAGAAATTGAAAAAACATTTCCCGCATGGCAAGTAGCAGGGGACACAGAAAAAATGGCAAATGCATGTGAGGGATTCTGATGAACTCCTCAAAGCCTTTGGAAGGGAACGCTGCATACATTTAAGGGGACCACTCAACTATCATACGCATTAAAGTGCATGTAATGGCTGGAGTGTCCCTTTAACTGGCATCTCCTCCGATAAAGCTATGGAAAATGGGGAAACGGTGGAATGCAGCAAAACATATTGGTTATGTATAAAAATTGATTCTTGCCACCTTAGCAATAGAAGATTTCAGTCAACAGACACATACCATCGGGTCAAAAAGGTTTTTTTTATACTTAACCCTCATAATAATTAATTTATTTGGTAAAGAGGTAAAGATGTTATTTAAAAGTTTTGTTTCAACTGACTGATTAAACTTGTAAACAATCATTGCTGTTGGTGAAAGAGAGCATCTGAACCTAAGTCTGATTAATATCTAACCGGCAGAATATGTGAGGATCAGCAGATAATCTTTCCAGGGAATTTATTTTTTCCAAGCTGGTGTCTCTTATTTCGGCCGCCCAACAGACGCTTTGCAACTAATGAGTCATCGCATAATGATATTACCAACTAGTTGAATGATGTTGATACGTTTCATATGCACACTTCCACTCCCTATAACAGCAACCTAACTCTTTGGGGTTAATTCACGAAGGGACAATTTACAGGAGAGTTCCTGTTTCAACTCTTTGACTTTACTATTCATTATGTGGGGCCATCACTAGCAGGTTTCTCCACAAGAAGGGCTGAACTGGCCCTCTATAGTACATAATTCAATGAGTTGGAGACACCGAAGAAGTCTTGCTTATTTAACTATACATTGTACAGGCTCTTTGTGCAGCAGAAGCTCGGAGGTTGGACCTTGATTATGTATAGTGAAGTCAAGGATCTGATTCTTGTCACGCCACAAGGTTGGCATTTGGAAACCAGGAGCTAACCTATTATTTATTGTTTTATATCACTCCAAAGGCTCAATAAGACTGCTTTTGACTGTGAGGTTTGGGTTAAAATGTGCAAAAAAATAAATGAATCTTTTTTTCTTTTTCTTACACATACAGTACATATGAGAATTATGAAAACAATATTTTAGAAGTGGGCTGATTTTAATCTTTAATATAATGGAAGCACGTTAGACAATCCTGCTTTCCTTTTACCGTAATGTTTGACTTAATGCTTCTCCTGACACTGCTTGTTGTGCTGTTGCTAGGCAACTTCCAGCTCGTCTCTCATCATTTCACCTTCTCATGACAAAATACCATTGAAAGCTTTTGCAGAAAGGCTCTGATCCCTTGGAGCCGGGGGGAATGTTGATCTCTCTAGACGTTACAAAACATTTCTCCCATGCATTGGAGCCCAAGAGTTCCTCGAGGTAGCCTCATTATTAGATGTCGCTGCAGTAAAAGTCCTTTACATTTGTTAAAATGTGAGACATTAGTGTGTACACTTAAAATGAGTGAAAATTCACTTGATCCATTCCTATACACATCTACAAGATGCGTTATGGGGGAATGGAGTAACGGGAACAAGAACAAAGAGAGAAATATAATTTCATATACCGTTCTTTACATGCATTAAAAGTGCAGGCTATCACCGGGTAAGGGTTAAATGTGTCATTTTAGCCCACTTACTAAAGTGACCTGTGTTTAAAATAACAACAATCTAATCTTTAAAACCCCCATTTTGCATAGACTTCAAATTATTTTCCTGCATGCGATTTGGAGCATGGGTTGTTATTTGAGTTACAAAATAGACTCCTGTCTCAAATTTTAAGTCCTGCCATCGGCTGCTGCGTCTCTCACTGATTTTAGTAGACTATATTGGGGGTTCTCATTGGAATGTACAAGAACCCTACCATGGCATATGCTTTAGTTTCAGTATCAGCAGCTGGCGGAATGATTAAATGAGACAACTAATACCCACAAAAAAACTACAAAAAAAATTGCATTTGTCTGAAATGGTCCTGTTTCTTTCAACAGGACTTCGTGGACCAAGAGGACCATACGGAGTAAGATGAAGTTCTTTACTTTGGCAACTGTGTTCTTGTTTTGTGGGCTCCAGTCATGCTTTGGATTGTTCTATAAGCAGAAGACTCTTCATCCAGAAAAGTTTGAAAGACTGAAGGAAGAAATAGCAAGTTATAAGGATGTTTCCAAGGCTATAATAGACCTTGCAGTTAACGGCAAAGCGCAGAACAGGTCATACAACCGCCTGGCCCAATTTGTAGACACTATTGGTAACAGAATGAGTGGCTCTGAAAATCTTAAAAATGCCATAAAGTATATGTACAGCAGACTTCAGGAGGACAAACTGCAAAATGTTTCTTTGGAACCAGTGAAAGTGCCACACTGGGAACGTGGAGAAGAGTCTGCTATGCTAATGGAACCACAGAAGAAAAACATTGCTATACTGGGACTTGGTGGCAGTATTGGTACCCCACCAGAAGGTATAGTAATATTTTTATATGTTCTTCTAAGAATCTAAATACTTGCTATGGTGTAACTGAATAAATGTACCAGTAGTGGCGGTTAGTGTGACATGGGCTTGAACAGAATGAACTTTAGTTGTTAGTGAATGTGAGTGTTATAATAATGGTATTTTATGATAAATTGCTTGAGCTATAATAACTGTAAATCACTTGTCTGTAGCAGAGGTTTAGGATGACCTTGCACACAGGTTGTGTTTCACCAGACATCCCGCTCTAAATCACTACTTTTACACTAATCTTTTCTTGACTTTTGTAATCCAAAAATGTATGTAGCACTTGGTAACACACTGGAACATACAGAATGAACTGGAAGTTAATTGTACCTGGCAACCCCATTACAGAACATTGTGTATTTAAGTACTCTGATATGCATTCTTCCTGAACAAATGCCTGCACGAATTGTAAGCAATTGTTCATATAGTTCCACGTTAGATAAAGGTCCAGGCTAGTAGAGGTGTAGAAGTTTGCAACTTTCGATATGGAAGTCAAAATAGCAAATTTGGTAAGGATGATACCTTTATTAGCTAACTGGATTGTATTAGATTGGAATCTTTAAGAATACCTAGGCCTCTTCTTCAGGGATGGTATACCTAATATAATATGCTATACAATTCAGTTAGCCACTAAAGGTATCTTCCTACCAAATTTGCCCTTTGACATACTAGAAATGTAAAGAAAGGTTCTCAATCACATTGATACTTTTTAGACATGGCAGCGGTTCATCTGTATTTTAAATACAAAGGATGTAGGCTGTGCTTCATAAGATAATGTCCACTCGAAGATATTCATGAATGTTTTTTCTTATTTAGCACATAAAAATGCCCAAAGCCAGTGGCGGAACTACCAGGGTGGCAGGGGTCGCGACTGCGACCGGGCCCCGGCGGCAGGGGGGCCCAAGCAAAGGGGCCTCCCGAAATCTTTTTTCCGTTTTTTTTTAAATAAGGCAGGGACGAGAGGTGCGGCCCGCATAAGATCGGCAGCCAGGGCAACCGATCTTACGCAAGCCGCACCTCAAGCCCTGCTACTTACTTGTGGGAGGGTCTTCTGGACTGCACAGAG
>VKOC01025395.1:0-12962 GCA_009364415.1 Spea multiplicata
AAATCATGGAGGTTCAACGTATATAAATGAAAGGTTACGCATTTGGCAACAATAACAACAACAAAAAAATAATAATAATAATAATTATTGGTAGCGAAGAATTTTGAAAGCAATGGCGTTTAACGTTAATATGGGGACAATTCTTACAATTTATATAAAATGAATTAAAAAAAATCAATTCTGGATCAATAAAAATACGAAACAAATCTAAAAATTGCATGACACTTAATGTTCCTCAAATGGAACTTTATCTAAGTGTTTATTGTTTGCCGTGTTTACCAACAAAAGCGCCCATAAACCCACTTAATTCAATTTCTTCTAAGAAGGAGATTAGGATGAGTGGGAAAATACGGAGTTCAACATTATAAAAATGGAAGGTTCATAAAAAGTGAATTCTTGATGAGAAATGGTAAAATATTTAGTGCAAATAAAATGTTTAATTAATAAATAGAAATATATTCTTAAAAAATTAAGATTAAATAAAAATGTGATTTTTTTAGCCCTTCGTGTGGATCAGCACCAGGGAGAATGGTGAAAATGTTCCGGATCGGCCTTGTTTCGGCGCCGATGACCTCATACGGGGTAAAGTGACAATAAGAACATTTACAATGCAGACCTTTATCATATAGGATATGCTTATCTCTGCCGTTTGAAACCAAGCCAAGCAAAGCTGACACAACTGCTATGTGAACGGGCGCCACGGTCTTATCACCCCGGGCAGGGACAGACGGTAGCCACGTTACTTGCCACGGTAGCCACCACACGCGCGCTGCTGATGTGTAATGGCTCCGGTGACAAGGAGGATTTATCACCAGGAAAGGGTGGGACGCGAATGAGCAGCAAAGGCAAGAAAGGATGAATGAAGCTCATCAGCTGATATAGTAAGAGGGGCAAAAACAAGTGCTGGCAACTATGGGGTTAAGGGCGGGAATGGAAAGAAGATTGGGGGTAAAAGGGGCAGGTGTGGGGTTATTGGGGGCAGCAAGACAACAGAAAGTCATAGGGTGACACAAAGACCCCCAGAAAGACAGGAGGGGGGCGGTGGGGACAGAGGGGTGCGCAGAGAGGCAAGAGGTGCATGGAAGACCCCCAGAGGTCACACAGCCGGGCGGGTTAATCATCGTTCCCACCCGTTAATCCCCCAGGTGGCTGCCGTGTAATCCCTGCACTGCCGGGTGTACACTGACACACGCATGGGCACATGTATGACTGGCAGACAGTGTGACCTGCGCTGTACACCTGCATTTATCCCTGCTTAGCCCATTACAGCACATCGCCGGGGTGCTGACACACACAGCCCGGCGCCATACACAGCACTGTGCCCTGACGGCACGCCACTGCAGAGCCACATGAAGATATGCACGGCACTGCAAGCATTACAGCATCGCTGCAGAGCATCGCATTACTGTACAGCCTGATGCAATGCAGCGCTGCAAAGTCTAAAGCATAGCACTGCAGAGCCCGGTCTATGGCCGCAGAGCCCCGGTTTTACCCAGTCCGTGTCTCACCTGCAGCAGCGCCTCCTCGCCCTCTGTCCGGGTGCTGGCTCAGACTCTGTCCCCAGGCCGGCTCCCTACTCCACTCGGGAACCGGCCCTGGCTCTCCGGGGTCCCCCCCTCTCCAGGTCCGCCCCGCTGCGCTCCGCCCTGCCTCGGGTGCTCTACCTCCGGGTCCTCCCTCCGAGACCGAATCTCCGGTCCGAACCGAGCCACGGGAACCCTGAGTACGGCCTGACCACGCCCACCGCCTCATTCACCACACGCGAGCAGGGTGAGAGACCACGCCCATCCAATCGTTATGCATTCAGAAGCAGGACTCACGAACACGCCCACTTTCTGCAAACAGTCATTGGGCGGTCATGGAACTGCAGGCTGAACCGAATGGGAGCCGGCGCGCTGTAGAGGAGCAGCCAAAACTACTAAATATATGTAAATATAATATATACCGCTATATACATACACTATATATAAGTAAATATAATATATACCGCTATATACATACACTATATATAAGTAAATATAATATATACCGCTATATACATACACTATATATAAGTAAATATAATATATACCGCTATATACATACACTATAAATATCATAAACTGCTATATGTTTGTAAATCTGATATATACATATACACATACACACTACTATATATATGTAAATATAATATATACCGGTATATACATACACTATATATGTGTAAATAATAAATATATACATACACTACTATGTATGTGTAAATAATATATACTTGATATGCATACTAATATAAATGTAAATATTATATATATATATGCACTACTTATTTGTGTGTGTATATAAACTATATACCATATATATATAAATATACTATTTATTATATAATACTATTTATTTAAAATATGTATACACCTATTTATTTATATTTATACTATAATATTTATATTATACGGATATATACCGTACTATTTATATACACTATTTACTAAATTTATACTATTTATTTTTATATATGTATATATTTATTTTTATATATGTATATACATATATATATCTATAGATACAGTGCGGGGCCAGAGGCGTATAAAATCTTAACGCGCAGCTTTCCCAACCACTGGCCTTAAAGTGCCGGAGCCGCTTATTCCTCCCCAGTCCGGCCCTCATATACACAGTATTGAAGTTTAAATAAAGATGGCGATTACTGAGTCCTCCAGCAGCTCGCTGAATGTTCACCTAGTAAATCAACCACCTCCAGACTGTGTAACCAGGTGCCCAGACACGCGTCTTTATGAGGGCCAGTCCTCCTTTATTGCCCAATGCCCCTCTCTCCTCCCCTGATGCCCCTCTTCCCTCCCTTGATGCCTTAAACCCTATCCCTAACCACACCCTAAACACACCCCAACCACACCCTAAACACACCCCTAAACACATGTTTTATTAAGGCCTTCCATGGTTGATTCATTGATACAAATATAACTGACTGAGGGATTTAGAAGAACAGGGGGGGTATCTAGAGAGGAAAGAAGGGGCATCGGGGGAGGAGAGAGGGGCGCAGGGATTTAGGACCAAACAGGGACCCGCCAAACTAAAATTGGGCTAATAATGTATAATATCCATGTTTACGTTCTAAAATGTGGGACTTTTATCGATGCTACGATAAAGGACAGTAACATCAGTAAATATTATAATAATGATAATGGGGACTGAGAAGTACCAGCACCACCTGGCCCACCTACCCCATCCCCTGGATTGCACCAAAAAAAAAAAAAGTGGGACATCAGTCAAACTTGGTATGATCCAAGATTTCAAAACACAAATGTTCAGAGTTACCTACTCATTTAGGGGAGGTTCTCTGTCAAGACCTCATCGAGAGCGACCCCTGAAAAGTTTTTTTTTCCTTTTTTTTTGGCGAATTATTTCGGTATTTTTTAAATGCTTAAGTCTTTGTATAGTGTTTCATAATGTATTTTTTCATTAAAAACACGGTATTTGACCCCTTTTTTTTTTTCTTTCAGTTCACAGAATGTTCGGCCAGTCTATATTAAGAAAAAAAAGTGAGTGATCCCGGTGGATTTGATAAGTGATCTGCTTCACAGAAGAGATGGCAGTAGCAAGCGACACTACGGCTGATTAATGGCATTGAATAAACCACGAGACCGAATCAATTGTTCCGGCCAGTAGGGAAAAAGGCAGAATAGTTTATACACGGCACAGCGGCGCGGACCAATTGGCCCTGTCACTGCCCGTCTTCGTCATCTCATTTAGTGCTAGTGACAGGGGGGGCTGTAGTCCTTCCTGTCCTCAACTGCCCAATTTTACCTCTTCTTCTCATGGGGACAGTTCCTACCAGACTATGTTATTCATCCAGAATGTATGAATACCCAGCCGCTGGGCTCTCTGATACTCCCTTGGTAGCCCATCGATGACTGCGTAGTAATATAAAGAGGAATGAGTTAAAACGCCATAGTTCCCGACGTATACCCCTAAGGAATTGGGTCGCCGAGGCCTGGGAGGTAGAGTGTCGGCGCGCTGCCACAATTCTGAGCATGCACCGTACACGTTCTCTGGTGTCCCGAGACATCGAAGAACAAACCGGGAACTGGTGAGGCTGGGACAGTGGGATAGAGTGGCCAAATCAGGACTGTTCCATGGAAAGCAGGACATTTGGGAGGCACGAAACGTATTGATACCAGGCCCGGCCATCCGGCACACCATGCTGGCTGTCGGCCAGATATGGCCATAAAAAGCGTAACATGTGGCCTGTCACGCTGACATCATCAGGCAGCTGCTGGCCGTGAAGTGCCAGTTCCGTCTTGTCATTCCCAGTCTGGCCATGCTTGATACTGTGCTCTTTAGCTTGCTCCCGTTAGACAAGCCAGGAGTTATCTTGCCCTTTATTGGTCCTTATGAAGACCATGAGGACCAAACATTAACCTGTCCTTCAAAAACCCAACTAAAGGGGTCATTCAGATCTGGCTCACTTTGCTACTACTTTCTACTAAGGAGAGCCTGTATCATAGTTGCCAACTGTCCTTATCTGGCCAATACAGCCCAAAAGCATGACTTTTATTCTACTGCCAGGCTGTCCCAATGAACTAGAATTGTGTATATCAACGTAAAGGCAACTGTACATGTACAACGACTACTTCTCGCCCCCCAAAAATGGATTTTTTGAAAAACAGACAAGATCATGACATGATGGCTGACAGTTGCTTACGACTTCTTAATCCCATTTCGATTTCCTTATAAACCCCCCATTTTCTGAGAGATTTGCTTCCTATAGAACACCGGGCTTTGAGCTCAGACACCTTGTATGGCCTGAGCTTGGATGCTGGTTGCTAGGCAACTGAAGAAAGGAGAGGCTGGTTTGAGAAAGATTCCCGAGTGATACAGGTATCTTATCCCATCACTGGTTACCATGACGACGGAGGCTAAGGATGCACAACCTTCCCTTTCAACTATTTTTATCTGCGGCGGGATGCGCGATGGGAAGAGAGTAACGGGAGGACACTGATACCAATCAGAAGACAAATCAATGATGGAAAGGGATATGCGGCTACTGAGGGGGCAATGGGGTTCGGAATGATGATAGCTGATCTATGAGGGCAAAGGGGTATTAAAATAATGCAATGATGGATGGTGTGCTGTGGACATAGGGTTGAACATAAGCAGTGTAGGGGTAAAGAACACATTCTGCCCCCATCTTATTATTAATATAAACATCAGCCAGATGTTCAGTTTGTTCCGTGGTAGGGGGTAGATTCTTGGATATAAGGGTCTTACCCCTATTTTCATACAGAAGAATATATTGTAATCTGCTAGGCCGGCACCCCAAACCGTTACACATATATAGGGCCATCAGGGCCCTTCTAACCTGTGGTAAATTGTTATGGTATATACGACTTCTTATGTCCTGTACCCTTTGTACTGCGCTACAGAATACGATGGCGCAAGATGAATGTACGTTTTAAAATGTATTATTTTTTCATTGGTTCACTTTTCAGCGGGTTCAGGAATTATGGATTCCCAACGAAAACAATTTATTTTTTGTGTATTTTTTTAATTTTATTTTTTTTCCGGGATCAGCTGGGCCTTGGGTCTCTTTTTTTTTTAATTAACTCAGCAGTCTCTTTTTCAGACGCCAGTTACACTGCATTATAAGGCAGCGTTTCCACAGTTGTAACCGGAGGCTTCATGAGTGACTGTTTCTGACAAGGCCTCGGTGCCATGGATACGCAGGCTCCTAGAACCTCACCTTTCTCCCCGCCCTCCCGTTACCATGGAGCTGTAAGGACGCTACACAGTGCAGCAGGCTGCGGCCACCTCTACAGGTCACCTCTAGGACCAAAGATCCCGGCGGGACCCCCTGGGGCCTTACTGGTGCATTGTTTATTAACAGACCAGATCCCCAGATTACAAAGGGGTTAGTTCCGGTCCAGATACCGTAAAAGTAACATTATTATTATTATATTGTTGCTTTGTTTTTGCTATTGTTGTTGTTATTATTACTATTATTATTACATTGTTGTTGTTTCTATTTTTGTTGTTAGATTGTTGTTTTGTTGTTGTTATTATCATTATTTTGCTCTACTTTAAACAAAATTTGCCCGAGTGTAACTTCTCTTTTTTTTTTCCGATGGTAGGTCCAGTTTATTTGCCCGTCCCGGGGTAGTTCAGAATCATAATGGCTGCGAATTGGGACAGAAGAGCGCCAATTGTCAACCGCCATCATATGAGAGACATGCAGAACAGAATAGACATGGAGTACGAGGTAAAAGCCGGAGCTGCAGCTTCCGCGACAAAGTAATAGGACCCCTTATACATAAAGGTATTTGACCCCCAAACATTCTGAGAAGGCAGGGATCCCATAAAGTCCAAAGGTCCATCTGCTTCGAGTGACCCGTAGGGTCCTTAAATGTCAGAAAATGCCGCTTTCCAATTTTTGTGATTAAATTAAAATTTAAGGTATTCTCAAAAGCTGCAATGGGAAGAAAGTGTCTTTTTTTCAACCAGATTTACTTATGTTCCTAGGTGAATTTAGTGACGCCCCACCCCCAGCGTCCTTATGTTTGATAATATACGGTATATACACACTGCCAATCAAAAGTTTGGGGTCACTGAGCTTTTTTATCGAAAACAAGAATATTTCTGGCCATAAAATAATTGCAAAAGGGTTTTCTGACCATCAATTAGCCTTTTAAACGTAAACTTGGATCAGCGAACACAACGTGCCATCGGAGCACAGGAGTGATGGGAGTGATAAAGGGCCATTGGAGCACAGGAGTGATGGGAGTGATAAAGGGCCATTGGAACACAGGAGTGATGGGAAGTGATAAAGGGCCATTGGAGCACAGGAGTGAAGGGAGCGATAAAGGGCCATTGGAACCCAGGAGTGATGGGAGTGATAAAGGTCCTCTGTACGCCGATGAAGAGATTCCCTTTTCGTTCAAAAACAAGGAAGTGACCCCAAACTTTTGAACGGCCGTGTAACTGGAAGACCTTGTTAAAATATCCTCTCCATCTCGCCCTGGTTTTGTGGGAAAACATTTTTTTTTCTAGCAAAGCCGCGTCTTATAGACGATCCTCCAAAGCCCACCTTGTCGTTTCCTCTCGCGGAGTAATCATTGCACATTCAGAGTATAAAGCAATGCTTTCTGTCTCTGCCATAATTTGAATATGTCTTCAGTCAGCATTCCAAGCTTGGCTCCAGTCTGGGATATTGCGGATGGCTGTCAGCTTGGCACGTATGCGCGAGACAATAAAAAAAAAAAAGGGAAATTATACGGAATGTTTCTTATTATACACTAAGCTTTTGCTTTGCCGTACAGTTACTGGAACGGAGCAGCGTGTACGCGGGGAAGAATACTCTATGATTTGGGTTTAAAAGTAGGAGGATGGGGTATTTTCTTCAAGCATCAAAATATATGATTACCAACCATTGACAGCCAACAAAGAACACAAGCCGCTTTTGTATATGAATCCCTTCTATGTTCTGTTTAGATTGTAAGCTCTATGAACTACAAATCCGAGGATCGGCAGAGTTAGATGCAGCTGGAGTAGGAGTCTTGACTTCATCCTTTATGGGGCATCACTTATCATTTTTGACTTGAAGAGTTCCGAAGAACTTGGGTTCTGGAGAAATAATCTATTGGCGTTTACTGAGCTTAGAGTCAGACGCTTATATATTCTATAGCGGCTTATTATTATAAAAGGCAGATAAGCGCCTTAAGCAGGACCAGACCTTTCCTATAGGTGACAATTCTTCACGCTCCTTCCTGATAATTATCATTATGGTAGGGCTGCCTCTGGTTTCACATGCTATGGGACCCTCTTCCCCAGGCTTATCTGAGACGGCAGGAGAGAGAGCGGGAGCAGGCAGAACGTGAGAGGCAACATCTGGCCACGTCTCGGCAAACTCATCATCTCAACAGCATGCACTCCGCTCGCAGCTACAAGAAGCCGTGGCAAACCGGGATGGCAACACAGAAGCAGGTAAGTCACGCAATGAGCCTGTTATGGTCTGTTCCTTGACCTCTGCTATTTTTGATGCCTTCTAGAATATTTTTAGCCATTAACGGAACTCGGCTCTCCTACTGATCCCGAACTATGATTCCCATGATCCTCACCTGGCTGAAAGCGGGGTTACTATGAGTCAAGGGGATTGTACTTCATCCATTTCAGTTAATAACCCCACTTAATGGAAGTTGCCCCCCCTCCAGATTTCCTTTCTACCATTCTTACCTTGTAACCAGGGACCCCTGTGTGGCTACGGGGTCTTTACCCCTGTGTATGACCTACATCGATGACAGAAAACAAAGTTAAAATGAAAACTAACAAACCGTTTTCCGCCGCGTTAATCACATAAAGGCATGGCTAGAAATCTGCCGTAACTTGCCTTTTGGATGGCAGTAATGTCTACGTTGGACGGGGCAGCTGTTTGTTTCTGGAAGCTTTAGTTACTTATCTTGGCATTTTTCTCTTCGCATTAATAGTTTAGTAGACAGAAAGATTTCTGGCATAACAGGTGTTATGTCCGAACAGCTCCATTCTTTTAATGCTGCTTTTTGGGGGAACTTTCCTGGGAAAACCTGGCAGATGCGTCAGATAACACGTGCTTGCTGTACCTTCATTTACGCAATGACGCCCCTTGGCGTAGGTCTATAAGGTATTATTAAATTACATATTGGGTTTATCCTCTAATTCCATTTGAAAGGGATTTGGCCATTTAAAATTATACCATCCATGGAACAGAAGTAAGGTCACAAGAAGACTTCAAAGAGCTCTCTGAGTTTGGGTGGTCTCCCTAAAGCCTCGTCGCTTAAGGGAGGACAACACGGCGGTATAATTTATCTGTGGCTCACGGTAAGACCAGGAAAGGACAAGTGCGGAGCCTGTTTTACCGAACCTTTTCCGCTACCTTCAGTTTTCAGGACCATCTGCTGAGGAGAGACAGCAAGACAGGGAACCACAGGCCAAAAGCAACCAGTCCAGATTTCCAGCTATAAATAAGAGCAGAGAGGCCGTAAGGATGAAGACGGCCACAAGCCAGACCACAAAGCCCAAAACACAAAAAGCAGCAGCAGGTGAGACACGTCGGGCGCACAGGGGTGTCACCGGGGCAAACTGTACAGACACAATGCTCAAGATAAAACGTATACTATATGTAAAAAAATTACACCCATAATGACTCAAGTTAATATATAAATCAAAGATGAGGTGGGAGGAGCTAGTGATTTGGACACACCCACTAAAAATGCCTTATTAACATTTTGAGACAACCCCAAAAAAATGCCTTATTAACATTTTGGGAAGTCCGGTTCTGGCTACTGTGCTATAATGATGTAGAGTCCCACTGATCTTATATTCTGGGGTATTATGGCAAAGAGCTTACAGTCTATTTTTATTATCGTGTTTTGATTTACATAGCGCTATCATATTCCACAGAGCTGTACAATGTCTGATGGCTGAATACACTCCCTCTCTTGGGGATTTATTTCTTTGCTTTTTTATCCTTTTTAGTACAGCCGCGGATTGTGGTGCAGCAGAAGAGGTTGCATACGCGTAAGCTTCAAGCCAACCTCAGTGCTGTGGACAGGGAAACCGCGCAGGCTAGGGCCGGACAACAGGCAATATGGCCATCAGACACGTTCAGTGCCCACAGACTAAGTAAGTTTCCATTGATGATAAATGAAAAGGGCCCTTTTAGGTACATTCATTTAAATACAATGTTTATAGCTATTGCAGCTGTTAATAGCTTATTTTGCACTAGCACTACTTTTGAGTTATTTTTTAAGAACCCCTGGCAAAAATGTAAATGTTGTATATTGGATTTTCCGTGTTACCTGATGGTTTTATTTCCATTTAATGTCTAGTGTGATAACATCTTTTTCCCTTGATGTTTAGAACTTTATTATTTCATTGTAGAGCCTCCAGGCAATAAGAACATGAGAGGATTTAAGGAACCAGAGAAGAGAAGTAAACAACAGAACATTGTGATGGCCACCCAGTCTTCTCGCTTGGATCAGGAGACGTTCACAATGCACGACCCTACGAATAAACCTGCTCCGTCTCCAATCTTGATCCAACTCCAAGATGATACTTCTGCCTCGTCGCATGCTTACCCCATCACGTCAGATTCCAGGGATTCTCCTTTGATGTTTTTCAGTGACTCGTTAAACGACTTACAAGATGACCGTTTTGAAGAGTTTCCAGACAACTA
Source organism: Spea multiplicata (assembly GCA_009364415.1). Classification (NCBI taxonomy): domain Eukaryota; kingdom Metazoa; phylum Chordata; class Amphibia; order Anura; family Pelobatidae; genus Spea; species Spea multiplicata. Next base: position 10,202 of record VKOC01025395.1, read on the forward strand.
TTATGGAGAAACATTTGAAGGTTATATGAGAAGGGAGGCTAGTCCAGATGTTAGTGTCTGTAATTCAGGAAGAGAGGGCAGATCGCAAAGAACGGAGATAAGTTATGAGTCATTTGAGGAAAGCGAAGACGATCTGGGAACATTGTCACAAAGAACTAGACCTAATACTCGGGAAACCCATGTTGTCGAGTCCTACAGCATAGGTTCAGAAGACGGATATTCCAGCAACAATGAAAGCGAAAGCCAAACCAGTATTCAATTTCAAGAACTAAACGAAGAGGAGTTTCTCAATTTTCGAGAAGTAACACCTGTGAGGAGCAGGCGAAGACCCAGGCGTCTCTTATCTCCAACGCTGACTAGCAGATCACAAGAATTTGTTGGTGACTCCCACCATAATTCTCCTGAGACTTCTCATAACTTGTCGGAAGCGAGCCACATGCAAAGGTTTAACGTCATTCAGGCGCCTCTAGAAAATAATATAGACTCCCCGGATGGGGGCTTGCAAAGAGTTCTGCCTCCTCTCAGTAATGTTATGTTAGCAGATATCGGAGAGGACCATGAAGATTATGATCTACTCTGCCAAGACTCAACAATGTCTCAGGAGGCCATGGAACAGTCTCTGGCCAGCAGTGGACCCTCTGCTCTTCCTTCCTTCGCTACCTCTGCCCTCAGCCCCTCTCCCTCTGTACCAGACATCCGCATGCTGAGTGAAAATTTGGGCTTGGTCTACCTTACTCTGTCGATGAGGAGACAACCTGGAGACCAAAACGCTGGCAGGATTTTAGCTACTGATGAAACCAAGAAACCAGAAGCAGACCCAGAGAAGCTTAGAAAACTGCAGGAGAGGTGAGACGTGTCTGCTTTTCAGTTATTTAAATGGTAATTTTATTAACGCCTGTGCAATTATATTGTTATTCTAAGCTCAATGTTTCCTTGTGACGTCTGAGTAACAGTGTAATATAGCTGCGGATTCCTCTATCTTCCTCTACAGCCTGCTGCAGGAAGACTCAGACGAGGAGGGAGACATCTGCAGGATATGTCTCATGGGAGGTGATGAGCCCGAAAACCATCTCATAGCACCCTGCCGGTGCACGGGGAGCTTAGAATACGTTCATCAGGAGTGCATGAAAAAATGGTTGCTGGCCAAGATTATGTCAGGTAAGAACGGAAGATAAGGGGTCTTCAAAAACATACGAAATGGGGGCCATTTTTACATGAATAATAAATGAAAAGGGACCATTTTTACAACAATAATATACTGTACGAAAAAGGAGCATTTTAATAATTTAATCGGCAATTACTTATTTGTAAAATAACTCTTGAATTAATGGGTTTTTTTCCCACCTCTACTGTTTATCATCATTTATTGTTTTGGGTTTTTTTTTTGGTAACACCAAATAAGAAAACATGTTAGACGCACGAGCAATGATTAAAAAGGACAAATGTCGACAGCAAATTAAATGCGCCTAATAGACATTAGAACAACCGCGGACGCAGCAGAGCGCCTCGCAGAATGCAAATGACACAAAAGCTCCCGTCGTTAAACAAAAATATAACACAGGTCTGGCAAGAAACGATCTTCGTCTGACTGTCAGACTTATCTTCGAGCTCGGTGGCATGTCATGAAACAGACGTCAATAGTCAATCAAAATGTTGGCAAGAACAGAACTATTAATGTTAACAGACTATCCAAAGAGAAGTCAAGTTAGAAAAATTTGCCATGGGAAAGAAACAAACATGGAAGCTACTGGTGGGTCGCCCAATACTGAAATCATTGACCAAAAGGACCTCTCAAAGAAAGCGTTGCTGCTGTCAGAATCTAGTTGTTCTTAGTTACCTGCAGGGTGTTTAATGGTTAATTCTTTATTAGAGAAAACAAGAAAGGTCCAAGGTTATCCATACCACCAGGTGCCCGTGGCCCTGACAGTGACCGAACATTGATTTACCCAACGCATCTTATTTATCTGCTGGTATCGGTCCTAGCATGGACTCTTCTGGCCTCCTCTGACCAGCGATGACGATGAGATGGATGTATACTTCATAAAGCCTCATCTGCCTTGTATCCTTCCCTGGTTTTTGTACAGCAACGACTGGTATACCCGCTGAGGTGGTCATCACGGTCTTGCCTTCCTCTTCTAAATGTTTATTAGAAGCATGGAGCTCCTAACATACTGACCTGGCCATTTTTGGTCCACCAGCATTGGCTATTACTCTTTTTTTTTTACCCCTGATGTCTGTGCGTTATAAAGAACCATCCTCATTGGGTTTCTCCTGCAAGAAATAATGCATAGTCAAATCAGTAAGTTGAAACGTTTCGCTGTTTAGTGAATAAACCCCACTGGCAGCCGTGCTAATCACCTTCCTTGCCGACATAGCGTGTTTGGGTAGCAGCAACATCGTGTATCTCTGCTCGTCATAGTTTAAAACAAGAAGATGACTTGGACAGGTCATCTTAATATGAATTATGTATGCAGTGGCTGTGACCCGCGTGCATACTAACGAGCCAGCCAGGCAGATTAATATTAATACGGTGCCGTCCGTGACTGACAATAACGGTGTCAGGCCGCACATAATGGGGAGATAAGTGGACATTTAGCATCGGGAAATCCTTATTAACATACGGTCCCTGCTTTATCTGCTGCTTAGCTCCAGAGCTGCTACTTTATTGGTTCTGGACTTAGATCAGCATATATTAACTGTTAGAATGCCATATTAACTGTTAGAATAACTGGGGAGGAGGAAAAGGTACTCATACCCATGA